>CAUYQV010142559.1:0-11294 GCA_963574575.1 Galagoides demidoff
AATATATTACAAGGTCTTTGAGTTCAGAAGCCATGGCTTAGAATTCTTTGTTGCATCCAGAGCACCTTATGGAATATATTATACACTGAATACATATAAATCCTTCAACCAGTGCTTAGAAAATAATATGGATCAATAAACAGTAGTTCCATGAACCTCAGAATGGATGGGTAGTAAAGAGGGTAGGGTTCAGACAAACAGATTTGAATGCTCCGTCTGTCACTGCTCAGCTCTGTGATAGGGGTCCATTTTCTTAACTTCCTTGAGAACGGTTTATCTCATTAGTTAAGAGTCATATGATAATATGCACCTCCTTGCTGTGTGTACTCAGTGAGAAGAGTGTGTAAATAGATACAGCCAGAAAGTCGGTGCTTGATAAATATTAGTTATTTATTAGACAGTTGATTTTCATTAGAGAGTTGATTGTATATGATCTTGATCTTAGTGTTTATCACAGACATCAGATTCCAAGTCCACAAAAGTATTATTCTTGAACCTTTCTGCATATGAAATCCAAAATGTCCTCTCAGCACCTGTGGCTCAAGTGGCTAAGGTGCCAGCCACATACACCTAAGGTGGCGGGTTTGAATCCAGCCAGGGCCCACCAAACAACAATGACAGCTGCAACCAAAAAAATAGCCGGGCGTTGTGGCAGGCACCTGTGGTCCCAGCTACTTGGGAGGCTGAAGCAGGAGACTCGCTTATGCCCAGGAGTTGGAGGTTGCTGTGAGCCGTGATGACACAGCACTCTACCCAGGGAGATAGCTTGAGGCTCCGTCTCAAAAAAGAAAGAAAGATAGAAAGAAAGAAATAAATCCAAAATGCAGATATTATCAACAGTGCTGTTTCAGAACACCACCACTAACATGATTTCCTCAATTACAACTTTAACTGACAGGACCTAAATTCTGAATGGATGAAAATACTGATGGTGGCCACTGCTTTTTCGCACACTGAAGCTACATACACAATAATAAGCATCTTCAATAGAAAACAAATGCTTTGAAAAAAAATGAGAAGAATGAGATCCTAAAGAATGGCTTTAGTATAAGACAATCAGATGCAAAATAATGTATTTGAAAACACTCCCTAGAGTGCTACCTCAGAAATGGGAAATTTTGTCTGTGCGCATATATTTTAATTAGGCACATTAGGCAGACAGTGGGTATAAAAGTCGGGGCTGTCAACATTACAATTTCTACAAATAGCTACCTGCTTGAATAAGAAGAAAAAAGATACATCTTTACAACCTGGATTCCTCCATTTTCAACCTCCCAGAATAATACCGCAGATTCTATTCTGAAGGAATAAACTGTCCTTGCAATGAGAACTCGCAAAGGTCCCACAGATGGAGATGTTTGGCCTCTGCCCCCTCAAGGAAACAAAGGCATAAACCAAAACCCAGAAAAGATTGTTGACTGTCATGGAAAATAAAATTTAATAATTTTGTGAAATGTGTTTTCAACAGTGTTTGTGTCTGATACATCTTTCCCTGGAGCACCTGACATCATTGGTGGTGGGATTGTTACTCCAGTGTATTAGCAAATTAGTCTAATTGTGTTACAAATAAACAACTATAATCACTCCATTGAAAATTCAAGTCAAAGATTGAAATTCACAACAAAGCACAAAAACCTTTGAACTAATTGAGCCAGTTGATTATCAGCCTGTCTAAACATTTCTCTTTGGTGTCTTAATCATTCTGTTTTTCTCTGATTAATCACAGATTCCAACGCTCCCATTTAAAGTATAGTCCCACTGAAGTATAAAAGAAAAACATTTACTTATGGAATTCCTGGCTCCATGTTGCTTGAGAAGCTCTCCCCCAGTCCCCAATAGCAAGGCCTTTTGTTGTACATGATTTGCATAGGTTGCTATGCAACCGTATTGAGAGAGAGGGAGATTTCAAGTCACAGAATATAAGCACATGAATTAAGGTGTTAGAACAAAATTAGTAGATTGTATACAAGTGTGTAGGCAAATTCTGTATAAATTATCAGACCGTATTATGCTGTAAGCATAAAGCAGTTTTTCTGTGAAGGCAAAAAAAAAAAAAAGAAAGAAAAAGAAAAATGAGCCAGAAGGAGCAAAGTTTGTAGTTGGAAGCTTACAAAATTCTTACAGTTAATTAGGTCTATCATTTAATTCAATCGTTCAAACTGCAGCATAGGCAAGAGGTACAGAGAAAAGAACAGTGGGTGGACAGTTAGTAACTAAATTCGGCAGGCAGCTCACACCAGTACAGACCTGTTTTTTCTTTTTTTTTCTTTTCTTCACGTGGGTAGAAGCAACTTAAGAATATATAGAACTAGAGCTTTGTACTGAACCACGTGGGACACTATTTGTGACCAGATGAAATACATGATATTCAGAACCTTCCACTTTTATGCAAGCAAAGAATAAGGGTACACTAGAAGTCCATGTGAATGAAGCATTATCTCATCCTGGGCCATCTCTAAAGCCAAAGGCAAAATGGAAATGTGCAGCTGAGGAATTAGGTTCAGAATTGCGTGGCCTTTCAACCTAAGCTTTATGAACCAAAAAGATCTTTTTAAGTCTTTGTTACTTAAGAAAATAATAGCCTACAACCCTGAAATCCTGTTGATCTAATTGTATTGCCTTTGTCAATGCCCACCAGTTAAAAACCACTAGGAATGTAGCTGAATAACTTGGGTTTATTACTCAATACAGTGAGAAAGAATACCCATGAGATACTGCGGGCATCGCAGGAAGAGGGTTTTATGTGGAAGCCCTGAGCCCCCGGACCTCAGAATGTGACTGCATTTGGAGGTAAGGCCTTACAAAAGTTATGAGAGTCAAATGAAACCATTATGATGGGGCCTGTTCCAATATAACTGGGTTTTTTTTGTAAGAGGAAATTTAGACACACAGAAAAACTTATGTGTTTGCACAGCAAGAAGACCAGGTGTGGACACATCAAGTAGGTACACCTGCAAGCCTGCCGACACTTTGTTCTTGGACCTACAGCCTCCAGATTTGTGAGAAATAAATGTCTGTCGTTTAGGCTACCCAATCTGTATGATTTTGTTATGACCCCCCTAGAAAACTAATACAGAGAACGTCAGAAAGAATCTGTTACAGGCTTTAGGCCTTGGTTAGGTACATTGGAGAGTCTAAGAAAGCAGAGATAATTCCATGCTGGGATAGCCCAGCAAACCTCATCTATACAAAGGCAGCCTGGAGTGGAGCTAAGTCTATAATTGGTAAAGAGATTATGATCATGCATGTTGCCAGGAGAGGGGGTGTTTGCTATTTTGTGGATGGCATCATGGCCTTGTTGGTGTCTGTTTTTAACTTCTGCTCTGGTTTCACAGTGGCTTTGTCTGATGTTGATCGTTACTGAAATTGTTCATGTCCAATCAGAGAATAACCAGCTGTGAAAGCCAGGCCAGCTTCAAATAACAACCGGCTTTAAATAATACTGAAGCGTGGCACTGAGGTGTGCCAGTGCTCACTCTTCCTTTTTTATTTTTATTTTTTTTTGTTTTGCAGTTTTTGGCGGGGGCTGGGTTTGAACCCGCCACCCCTGGTCAGTGGGGCTGGTGCCCTACTCCTTTGAGCCACAGGTACCACCCCCACTTCATTCTTTCGTACTTTCAAATGGTTTTGGAATGAGAACTCTTTTGCTAAACTGTGAAATTAGACATACACAGAGACTAGACTGAGAGTGGCTTCCTTCCACTACAGTCTGATCCTCTATGTGCAAACGTCATGGATCTATTTCCTCAACACAGTCTTCTCTCAGGCGAGTAGCCAGGCTGCCATAATGTAAGTGGCAAACATACTCCCACTGATTAAATGACCACAATTGCCATTTATGTTGTCCTTATCTGCATAAGAGCTTAACATCAGTACTCCAGCTTTTTTCCCACACAGGCATAAAGGCTATAGATGACCCAAAGAGATAAGGTAGTTTTCCAAAAGGCAGAGTGGTTGACCCAAAATATTAAGTCATCTTCTAAAACTGAGAGTCTACTCTTAATGAAATCACCCTTTAATTTGTTCCACCAATACCTTTGAGTTTGTTCAACTAACAGAACATCCTAGGAGCTAAGAAAGCAAGTCTGGGACCAGGCTATGTCCTTTCGTACCCTACTCTGCCACTTACTGCCTTTGGGACTTTTAGAAAGTTGTTTCACTTCTCTGTGCCTCAGCTTTCACATCTGTAAGTTAGAATTTATGTACACAATAGTATCTTGCTCATAGGTTTATTAAAGATTAAAAAGTCTGCATTTCAAACATGTTTAGAACAGTGCAGACTCAAAACATTTATTAAATGTAAGCTATTGTCATTGGTGAATTGTGTTCTTTCAAAATTCATCTGGTGAAGTACTGAGCCCTAGGATTTCAGAATGTGACTGTATTAGGAGAGGGCCCTTACAATAATGATTAGGTTAAAACAGGGTCCTCACTTTGAACTCTGATCCAGTGTGACTGGTATCCCTGTAAGAAAAGAAAATCAGAACACACACAACAGAGGGGGATGACCCAGTGAGGACACAGCGAGAAAGCTGGCCATGTGCCAGTCAGGGAGCGAGGGCTCAGAATGAAAACACACCTGCCAACAACCATCTCCAACATCTAGTCCCTGGAATTGTGAAAAAATTAATTTTGGTTGTTTTTATTTTATGTGTTGGGTATTTTTGTTTTTATTGCACATTTACCTTGAATTTATACCATTTGTGTTAATTTATTCTTTTTTTCTTGCTATTTTTATGATTAGGAAAAGAAATTTTCCATCTGTTGGTGAAATAAATCATTTCTTCATTGTTTTCATGTTTTGAATAAGATAGTTTTACACGTAATTTGATTCATTTAACTTCTTTTTTTCCTCTCTAAAGTTTAGCAGTCTTCATCACAGGTGTCTTTTTTTGTTTTTTAATTTCTGTAGGCTGGGCACGGTGGCTCAAACCTATAATCCTAGCTCTCTGGGAAGCTGAGGTAGGTGGATTGCTGGAGCTCAGGAGTTGAGACCAACCTGAGCGAGAGGTAGACCCTATCTCTACTAAAAATAGAAAAACTAGCTGAGTGTTGTGATGGATGCCTGTAATTACTCACGAGGCTCAGCCAAGAGGATTGCTCAAGCTCTTGACACCACAGCATCTAGCCAGAGCAACAGAGTGAGACTTTGCTCTGTTTTTGAGCCTTTTAATCTATGGCATTTTGTTATTGTAACCCTGGTAACCTAAGACAAGTAGGTTTATAAATGTTAGCCACTACTGGTGACTGAACAGTTCCTACAAATTCCTCTTGACATTTCTAAATAAAAGTATTGATGAGATACTGAAAAAACAAAATGTCTTGTTCTCTTTTTTATATAAATACCTGACATGTGCTCTTAGATTTTTTAACTGATGATTTAATGCTTTTCATACAGGTCTCCTTTTTTTCGGTCCTAATACTACTTTAGTATACATATGTTACCTCATACATTTGAATTAGTATGTGATAAAATTCACATAGGAAGAATACAGTTGAGGCTCAGTGCCTGTGTCTGAAGTGGCTAAGGCAGCAGCCACATACACCAGAGCTGGCAGGTTCAAATCCAGGCTGGGCCTACAAAAGAACAATGACAACTACAACCAAATAATAGCTGGGCATTGTGGTGGGTGACTGTAGTCCCAGCTACTTGGGAGTCTGAAGCAAGACAATTGCTTAAGCCCAGGAGTTGGAGGTTGCTGGGAGCTGTGATGCCACAGCACTCTACCCAGGACTCTGTCTCAAAAAAAAAGAATACAGTTAAAAATAAGAAAAATGGTAAAGACACAAATGAGTCTGTAACTAAGGTAGAAATAAGAATGAGACCATAGCCAACCACCAAGAAAAATTGTTTATCTTAGTGTCTTCATTTCTTCATTTTAGAAATAAGCAGCACACAGCAAGGAGATTCTTACTAACGTTTAGAAAGCACAGCCATGCACTTTAAGACACTCCCCGGATAAAACCAAGACCTTGACCTCTACTCTGGACATAGCAAGTTACTCCACGCACATAATCTGCAATGCTCAACCAGTTCTGGAAACAAAATTGTCTTTGAATGTTGGGATATTTGGAACAATCACTTCCAATGAAGCTCCCCTACCCTGTCATCCCAGGTCACCACTTTGCCCACATGACTACAAATCCCTCTTTATCCTTTGCTGTTCTTCCCTTCTTTCCTCTACTTCTTCATTTCATTTCTAACAATTGCCACATACACTCTGACATCTCATTCCATTTTTATAAAGAAAACACACACACAAATAAACATACCTTGAAGGTAGAAAACCAGGTTTGAAAACTGGCTCCTCTGTTCAGCAGCTGTGTCGTATCCCCTGAGCTAAGTATCCCCTCTTCATGTCGGCTTCCTCCTCTGTAAACTGAGGATGTGTCAGTCAGGGAATAAAGGAAGAAGGGAAATATGGGGCAAAATATGAAAATACTGTGTACCGTATAAATATATATTAAATATATGTGCACAAAAACATAAAATGATATATAACATAAATATATAGGAAAAATATAAACTATATATTATAATATAATGTATACCTTATATAGAGAAAAAAAAGCAAGCCATTAAGTTGTTGTTTTTATCAGAATTGGTGTAAATTATCAGAGACAGAAAAAATAAAGAAAAAACAAGTAGAAAAATGTAATGTCCTAGATTCTTTTAATTGCAGGAGTAAGGGTAGCCAAGAACATCCAAGGGAACTGATCAAGTCAAGTTAAATGCCTCTTACAAAACTGCAATGCCATGCTAACAGAAATGCAGAGAAAAAGGAAGACTCTTACGCTGTTGGTGGAACCCCCAACTAATCCAACCTCGGTAAAAAGTAGTATAGAGAACTTAGAGCCTACCTACTGTTAGGTAGGTAGAAATCTGCCTCTCCTGTGGAAGATGGATGGGGTGAGGAGGGGGAAGCAGGCCCCATCCAGGTGCCTCCCACCTTAATTCCATCTGGAGTGATTGCTCACACCTGGGAAGGAGCCCACCCTACCAATCTACCAATCAGAACTTAGTGTGCCAACTGCAGAAGAACTAGAAGACTCTCTAGGCTAGCAAAAAGTACCATAGAGTTTTAAGGGTGACCTAGAACAGCCTTAAGACTAGTATCATGTCATTAACTTAAATCTACACTGCAATCCACATTCCCTAATGGGCTCTCAGAGAGGCTCATGGAGGTCTACATGCATGCTAAAATGCTGGTTCCATGGTGAACTCTGAACCATGAGGTGGTCCAACCTAGACAGTATAAAATAGAAGCACTGGCCATAACCCATTGCCTTTTTGCTCTTTTCTTGGAATAATGGGGGCTCATTCAGTATCTATGGCAAATGTGCCTTGCTCTATAAACCTATATCTTGCTCTGCTGGCCTATCTTTCACTTCCTCAGTAAACTTTGTTTCACACTCACCTTACTTTGGGGTGTCTGGTCATTCTGAGCAAAGCACTCTAAGAACCAATGATGCAGGCAGCTGCCTAAAACCCTGACATTTTATTGTGCAGGAAGCTGCCTTGAAACCCAACACTACCATTTGATCCTTCATTCCCACTACTATGTGTAGCAGCCCGTATAGCTTATGGCTAGGAGGAGTGAGAGTTATAAGAAATACCTGTAATGGAACACCTTGGTGAAAAGGGCTTGGAGAGAGATTTGGTTCTAACTAGCATGAGAGAGCTTGCGAGATGAGAGCAGTGGTGAATTGCCAGTTTCTACACCTGTGGTGTGAGGCACGCACTCAGCCTTATATTAGGCTGGAGGAGAAGGTAGTCAAAGAGCATGCACATTCTAGCACAGACACGCTTACTCTGACTCTGTCTCCTCTCCTGCCTGCAGAATGCCAGCACGGTGTCTCTCTGCTGAAGATTACCAAGCTCTGCCAAAGACTAAGATCTATCTTCCTAAGAAGACTGCTTTACTCTCTCTAAGACTCTCTCTCTCTCTCTCTCCAGCTAAAGTAGATAGCCCTCAAGCACTTAAGAGAAACTGTTCCTGAGCAAGGTAGCTTAGTGGTCCGTGTCCAGAACCTACCTAAGCTAGGTCCATAGACCTGGTCAGTCCCGGACCCTGACAAGTGGTGTCAGAAGCAGATACTGACAACTAGGTATTTACCCTGAAGAAAAACAGACTTTTTATACCAAAGACACTTGTACTCAAATGTTTAACAGCAGCACAATTCACAATCACAAAGATGTGGAAACAACCCAAGTGCCCATCAATTCATGAATGGATCAACAAAATGTGGTATATGTATACCATGGAATACTACTCAGTCATAAAAATGATTGTGATCTAGTATCTTTTATAACAACTTAGATAGAATTAAAGACCATCCTCCTAAGTGGGGTATCACAGGAATGGAAAATGAAACACCACATGTACTCAATACTAAATCGGAACTAGTTGATCAGCAGTTTTGTGTGAAATTCAGTGAAATTCAAGAAGGCAGGGCAGGGGGAGAATGGGTCCATTCCCATCCAACAGGTACACTGCATGGGTACATTGCATACTTTCTAGGTGAAAGACACAAATGTAATTTTGACTGAAAATATACAAAAGCCAACTGTGTAACCAAAACCTGTATACCTCAGTAATATCCTGAAACAAACAAAACAAACAAACAAAATTGCAATATACATGTGTCTCTCCTATTCATCCTGGTAATAGGCTCATATTATAATGAGAAAAAACAAGCTAATAGAGCAAAAATTAATTGGAAGTGGAACCAAATACGGTCTAAACGATGAAAGAGCTGGGGAGAAGGATGAAAGTGATCCTGTTATCAATACTGATGCCATTGTGGGGAAGACCATGACCCAGGCACAAATGAGCTAACTTAAACCTGTGAACTTGAAAGTGCATCCTCCTCTTACTGAATCTAGTTCTATTGTATGCATATAATAAGACAATCAGCAATATGTGAGTGGCTTAAAGACAGAAACACTTTTCTCTCTCACCAGATGGTCTGAAGTAAGCAGTCCAAGTCAGTATGTTATCCTATTCCATATAGTCACACAAAAACCCGGGTTCTCTCCTTTGTGTCCCTCTACCGTTCCTTAGTGCCTTGTCTTTATGTGTGTGATTTTGGGGGTCACTGCTACTTTAATCTTTTATCTAGCTGAGAATCACAGGAGAGGGTTGTGGAACGTCGCCAGGAAGAGGTCCAGAAGGGGCACACATTACTTCCATTCACATATTTTTAAAGAAAAATTGAAAACCTTAAAAATAGGGCTAGCTGTGTGCTAGAGTAGGGTGATAGGGTGGAGATACAGTTTGTCTCAATATTCAGGTAAAATAATCATGCTAAAGTAGCGTTTTAGAAAAGATAGATGGGAATTAAAAATGTATATCTATCTAGCTTGGAATTTTTTCAAAATTCTGTCATCTGATTCTTTCTCACTGAATATAAAAGTGAGCATAATATAAAAATGTCTACCAAGCTCATTCATACAAAAATTCCCAGAATCTCTTAAGAGTAATAAATATCCCATTCAGTTTTTTCGGAAAAAATGTACAACAAAGTATAAATCATCATCACGTAGTGTTTGAGATATTTAATTGGAACAAATGAAATTATTTGATCTTATCTAGTAATGTAAAAATTTAATTCAAAATCCATTTTACATAATTCTAAATCACTCTAAGTCATGTTCTCATTTTACACATGGCAATAGCAGGAATCCACAGAAAAACTTTTTATTTAATAAACTCGATTCAAGATTATATATTTTTGTGGTTACCTAGGTAATAGTTGCTATAGCTCTTGAATCCATAATCAGTTCAACATTACATTCATAACAGGTGCTACATTATAGACTCAAATCACTATTTTAAATATAGTCTTAAATAAAATGGATTAATTATTGCATTATTTATTCATAAATATCAAATATACCAATTTGTTCCATCACTGTCAATATTTCAAATGCCAATGTAAAATCGATTCTTCTATGGCAGTGCCCGCAGCTCAGTGAGTAGGGTGCTAGCCACATACACCAAGGCTGGCAGGTTTGAACCTGACCTGGGCCAGCTAAACAACAATAACAACTGCAACAACAACAATAAAAACTGGGCATTGTGGCAGGCACCTGTAATCCCAGCTACTTGGGAGGCTGAGGCAAGAGAATCTTTAAGCCCAAGAGATTAAGGTTGCTGTGAGCTGTGACACCAGGACAGTCTAAGCAGGGTGACAGTTTGAGACTCTGTCTCAAAAAAAAAAGTAAAATCCATTTTTTCTCATATATTGAGAAAATATCTATATCTAAATATCTCACAGATCAAGAATTTTATAAAATTTCATAATTGAGTATATGCAAGTATATTAGTCTTAAGAATGTTAACAGGTATATAATTGAATTTTTATTAAAAATGTCACACACATTTCTATGCTAAATATATGTATATATAGAAGATATATATGGCAAAAAATTTTTTCAATGTGATATTTATTTCTACTAATTAAGTCAACTGTTTAATGATTTAGTCAACCATCTTTTATCTTGGAAAACCAAGTAATATGACTTTGGCTTACATGTAACATTCCTGGATCTTTAATTAAGGTTTTGGAGTTTATTATAAAGTACTTAGAAGTTTTGATTGATGAAACTTTACTGAGGGTCTAAATGGTTTTTTTAAGCTCTTTGGTAGTTTTAAATCAGGAAGTAACATTATGTTCTAGAATAAGCCAGAGCCTAATATTAGACTTGGAATCAAATTTTATGTCTCAAATTAATTATGTGGTTTTGAGCAAGTTACTGAAAGCTCAGAGTTTCTGTTTTCTCATCTCTAAAGGTTTTTCACAGTATTGGCTGGGTGTAATGGCTCACACCTGTTATCCTAGCACTTTGAGAGGCTGAGGTACGAGGATTGATTAGGGCCAGGTGTTCAAAAACTAGCCTGGGCAACATAGTGCAACCTCATCCCTATACAGAAAAACCTGTTTTAAAACGTTATCCTAGCATGGTGACACACACATATAATCCTAGCTACTCAGAAGCTGAGTGCAGGAATTGGAGGTTACAGTGAGCTGTGATTGTGTCACTGCACTCTAGCCTAAAGGACACTGCAGGACTCTGTCTCAAAAAAAAAAAAAAAAAGAAGAAGAAGAAGAAGAAAGATGGAGACTTTACCTCCTTCATGTTTATATGGATGGAATTAGAAAATGTTCTTCTTAGCAAAGTGTCTCAAGAATGGAAGAAAAAGTATTCAATGTACACAGCCCTATTTTGAAACTAATTCATAGCTTTCATAAGAATGTCATAACCTAATTATAGCCTTAGAATATGGGAA
>CAUYQV010142561.1:0-18286 GCA_963574575.1 Galagoides demidoff
ACCTATATAATAGAAAAAGGATTAATCTTCCAAACATATAAAGAGCCCTAAAAATCAATAATAAAAATAGAATAATTCCCAAATGCAATCAGTGTAACCTGGTTTCTTGTACCCTCAATGAATCCCCAACAATAAATAAATAAATAAAAATAGAATAACTCGTTTTTTATTTTTTCTACCTTTTTTTTTTTTTTTTAGAGACAGAGTCTCGCTTTTTTGCCCTTGGTAGAGTCCTGTGGCATCACAGTTCACAGCAACCTCCAACTCCTGGATTTAGGCAATTCTCCTGCTTCAGCCTCCCAAGTAGCTAGGACTATAGGCTCCCACCACAACACCCGGCTATTTTTTTGTTGTAGTTCGACTGGGGCTGGGTTTAAACCCACCCTCTATACATGGGGCCGGCACCCTACTCACTGAGCCACAGGTGCCACCCATTTTTTTTTTTTTTTTGAGATAGAGCCTCAAGCTGTCCCCCTGGGTAGAGTGCTATGGCATCACAGCTCACAGCAACCTCCAACTCCTGGGCTCAAGCAAGTCTCCTGCCTCAGCCTCCCAAGTAGCTAAAACCACAGGCGCCCGCCACAACGCCTGGCTATTTCTTGGTTGCAGCCATCATTGTTGTTTGGCGGACCCAGGCTGAATTCAAACCCTCCACCTTGTATGTAGCTGGCGCCTTAGCCACTTGAGCCACAGGTGCTGAGCCAAGAACCAGAAATGAAAAAAAGGGAGAAGGTTCAGCGCCTGTAGCTCAAGCAGCTAAGGCACCAGCCACATACACCAGAGCTGATGGATTCAAATCCAGCCCAGGCCTGCCAAACAACAATGACAACTACAACCAAAAAATAACCGGGTGTTGTGTTGGGTACCTGTAGTCCCAGCTACTTGGGTAAGGTGACCAGATTTTATTTTATTTTTTTATTTTTGAGACAGAGCCTCAAACTGTCCCCCAGGGTAGAGTGCTATGGCATCGCAGCTCACAGCAACCCCCAACTCCTGGACTCAAGCAAGTCTCCTGCCTCAGCCTCCCAAGTAGCTGGGACCACAGGCGCCTGCCACAACGCCCGGCTATTCTTTGGTTGCAGCCGTCATTGTTGTTTGGTGGGCCTGGGCTGGATTCAAACCCACCCCCTTAGGTGTGTGTGGCTGGCGCCTTAGCCACTTGAGCCACAGGCACCGAGCCAAGTGACCAGATTTTAACATTGGTAAAGCAGGACACCATTGACTGGGGGTGAGGGGATGGGGGGTGTCTTAATTAAAAATTTGGTCTAGGCTCTGCGCCTGTGGCTCAATCGGCTAAGGCGCCAGCCATGTACACCTAAGGTGGCGGGTTCGAATCCCCAGCCCGGTCCCGCCAAACAACAATGATGGCTGCAACCAAAAAATGGCCGGGTGTTGTGGCGGGCGCCTGTGGTCCCAGCTACTTGGGAGGTTGGAGGCAGGAGACTCGCTTGAGCCCAGGAGTTAGAGGTTGCTATGAGCTGTATGCCATGGCACTCTACCCAGGGGGGTGGCTTGAGGCTCCGTCTCAAAAAAAAAAAAAAAATTGGTCTATATGGAGCAACAAAAATTTTCACAGAACGCAAAAATAGTATTGTAATACATTTTTTAAATTTCAACATAAGCACAACTTACAAATATAATACATTTTAAAAATTATGTATAGTATTATTCTTTGGCATATTTCTCATTTGAGTGAATTTTTGTTAGTAGATTGCTGTCATTGTTTAAAATGTCATGAAATTTTTCACAAGAATTTGTTAAAAACCCACACTGTACCCCAGGATTGCATTAATGTACATAGTTATCATTTAATTAAAAAAAAAGAATTTGTTAAATTACATTTCACACATAAAATGGCTTTCAAAGTCTCAACACTTAATTGTGATTTTTCTGATGTCCACACTTTATTTACCGTAGAAAAAACGCGTTCAGTCGCAGCATTCGTTCCTGGTAAGGACTGCGCGTATCCCACAATTTTTAGTGCATTATTGTATGGAACATGGTTTGTTTCAAAATGATGAAATATTTCTAACCATTAGTTCTCTATTGTGATTTTTGCTGATGCCCATGATTTAACCTTTTCCTTATCAATATTTTTTTTAATAATGATACCTCATAAGTCGTAAGTGTCACTTTCAAGGCCAGCACTAGACTTTTTGCCACCACTATAAAACATAAATAATACGAGTACTGTCTGCTAAATTCATGAAATAAATAAATTATTTACTAAATTATCTGAATAGCTGATTTGTTGACATCACTTGTTTAACTAGCACGAAGTACAATGTGTATTGTCTGAGAAACAGTTTACAAAATGTTTTCTTCAGCTCATCGCCTATGGCTCAAGTGGCTAAGGTGCCAGCCACATACATCTAAGGTGGAAGGTTTGAATCCAGCCTCAGCCGCCAAACAACAATGATGGCTGCAACCAAAAAATAGCTAGGCATTGTGGCAGGCACCTGTGGTCCCAGCTATTTGGGAGGTGGAGGCAGGAGACTTGCTTGAGCCCAGGAGTTGGAGATTGCTGTGAGCTGTGATGCCATAGCAGTCTACCCAGGGGGACAGCTTGAGGCTCTGTCTCAAAAAAAAAAAAAAAAAAAAAATGTTTTCGTTGTTGCCAATGCCAAAAAATGCCACTGTTAACATTAAGTCCAAACAATGGTGGTTGAATTCTAACAATTGATCAACAATGCAAACTTTGATAAGGAGTTCTCAATAATCAGTTCTCAACAATTATTTGTTATTGTTAAAGTTTAACATTATAAAATTAACAAAAATAATATAAAACTCATATCCTGGCGAAATAGCCACATGGCAGCTGGAAACCGTATATTCCCTTCCTGTTCTCCCGCCATTCCCTAGCTTGTGATGCATTCTTTCCAAAAATCAAGACCTTTTTTAAATGCCACAGGACACGGGACAGTTTGTTCAAAAGTGGGACATCTGGTCACTTTATACTTGGGAGGCTGAGGCAAAAGAATCGCTTAATCCCAGGAGTTGGAGGTTGCTGTGAGCTGTGATGCCACAGCACTCTACCCAGGGTGACAGCTTGAGGCTCTGTCTCAAAAAAAAGAAAAAAAGGAGAAAACTTAGAAACACAGCAGGAAGCTAGGCAAAGTTATCCAGTAAGGTAGCAAAAAATAAATTGTTAATTTTACTAAATGTTTAAAAATGGTGTGAGAGTGGGCTGTGCCTGTGGCTCAAAAGGGCAGGGTGCCAGACCCATATGCCAGAGGTGGCGGGTTCAAACCCAGCCCTGGCCAAAACTGAAAAAAAAAAAAAAAAAATGGGGTGAGGGCTCAGTGCCTATAGTTCAGTGGTTATGGCGCCAGCCACATACACACACAAACCTACCAAGGCTGGTAGGTTTGAGCCTAGCCCAGGCCTGCTAAAACAACAATAACAACTGCAACTAGAAATAGCTGGGCATTGCAGCAGGCATCTGTAATCCCAGCTACTTGGGAGGGTGAGGCAAGAGAATCACTTAAGCCCAAGAGTTGGAGGTTGCTGTGATCTGTGATGCCACAGCACTCTACCGTGAGGATGACATAGTGAGACTCAAAAAAAAAAAAAAATGGGTTAAGTAGATTGTCTTAGAAGCAGGCCAAAAGACCTCTGTCCATAGTAATTCATTTAATTAACATACTGAGAACTGCTATATACCAAGCCCCATGCTACAATAGAAACAGAGATTAAAGAAGAAGACCAAGCTTCAACCGTCATTAGAAGGAAGACAAATGTGTAAACACACAATTACAATAGAGTTAAATAATCACAGTGAGCTCAGGAACAAGGCCTGACATTAGGCTAAACTGTGCCTTTGTGCATGATAGAAAAAAGCACCTTCTCTGAAAGGATGCAGTGCCAGAGTATACAACTTGGCATTCTGCATGCAGGGATTTCAGGCCTCTCCGGAACCCTCAAGCCAAGCACTTTTGGGCAGAGCACCAAGTGCACATCCATACATGGCTTTCTTGGGGGGGGGGGGCAGGTTTGAACCTGCCACTTCCAGTATATGGGGCCGGCGCCCTACTCCTTTGAGTCACAGGCACTGCCCCATACATGGCTTTCTTGCCTAAGGAGAAGGAGGCTGCCACCACCTGTGGGAGGGGAGCAGTAGCTTAATGAGGGTGGGAACCTGTGCTGCAGGAAGCCCTGGGAGCCCTGCTTCCTGCCCCAGAACATCACAGATACCTCAAAGTTTTCACTTGATTCTGGTGCTCCATGACAAGGAGTTGGCAAAGAAAACTCAAAAATTTGGAAAGGCTCCTCTGGAAGTAAAAATTGACAGATGGTGTTTATTATAGCTTTGCTTTGGTTCTCATATCAAAGTGAATGCTGGATGTTTTCTTCTGGATTCCAAGATAGTGTTTTATATCTAAAAGCCTCCTTTGCCCAAAACTAATGAAATTTCAGTATACACAGTTAAGTGTAGACACACGGAAAAATGAATTCTGTGCCAGATCAGCAAAGTTTGATTAGCAGCTGTATGAAATCCAGGCTTTGGAATCCCCATTCTAGGCTTCTCTTTAAGTCCTGTAACTTTGTGTGCAACAGTATCCATTAAGAAAGAATTGACTGGATAATTCACATAAGACAGTGTTATGCAGCCATTAAAATAAGTGTTACAAAAGGCAAAATTAAAGCGGGGCCTTGCCTGTAGTCCCACTGGTGCAGAGGCTGAGGTGGAAAGATTGCTTGTGCCCAGGAGTTCAAGACCAGCCCGGGCAACATAGCAATACACTATCTCTTTTTTTTTTTTTTTTTTTGAGACGGAGCCTCAAGCTGTCCCCCTGGGTAGAGTGCTATGGCATCACAGCTCACAGCAACCTCCAACTCCTGGGCTCAAGTGAGTCTCCTGCCTCAGCCTCCCAAGTAGCTGGGACCACAGGCGCCCACCACAACACCTGGCTATTTTTTTTGGTTGCAGCCCTCATTGTTGTTTGGTGAGCCTGGGCTGGATTCAAAGCCACCACCTTAGGTGTATGTATCTGGTGCCTTAGCCACTTGAGCTACAGGTGCCAAGCCCACATTGTATCTTCTTAAATGCATTACTTTAAAATAGCTGGCAAAACATACTAATTATCACAATAGTTATGAAAATTATGATATAAATTTGATTTAAAATTACTAATATCGTGGATTTAAGATTGTTCCATCATCTCCATTGTTATGTATATTTTAATTCTTAATTTTATTTCACAGGGTTTCTATCTCTATATCAGTTTGGGATTGCTACAATCATAGAGATTGTCCTTCCCCCTCACCAAAAAAAAAAATTCAGGCTAGCCAGAACTATGGATTCTGAATTATAAAATAATTGATTTTTTTTCCTTTTGCAATTTTTGGCTGTGGCTGGGTTTGAACCCGCCACCTCCGCCCTACTCCTTTGAGCCATAGGCACTGCCCCTAAAATAATTGATTTTTGGTGGGAATATCAGGCCTAATAATTCAAACCTGCCATCTTCAAGTCAAACCCTTTAAAAGGTGTGGTCTTGTGTCTAATGTCATGGAATTTTTTTTTTTTTTGAGACAGTCTCACTATGTCACCGTCAGTAGAGTGCTGTGGCGTCACAGCTCACAGCAACCTCCAACTCTTCGGCTTATGAGATTCTCATGCCTCAGCCTCCCAAGTAGCTAGGAATACAGGTGCCCACCACAACACCCGGCTGTTTTTTGTTGTTGTTGTTGTAACAGTTATCATTGTTGTTTAGCTGGCCCGGGCTGGGCTGGAGCCCGCTGCCAGCTTGGGTGTATGTGACTGGCACCCCATTCACTGAACTACAGGTGCCACCTAATGTCATGGAACTTTAAAGTCACTTTTATGTTCAAATAGATGTTCAGCTTTAGAAACCAGAAACATGAATTGTTTAAATTTTTCACTATCTACATTTCTGATCCCACAGTTCAGCCACTCCCATGTGACTGATGTGGTCTGTTGGTGTAGTTGACAAATTGGGTCTGCTTTACCAGTACCTCAGTGTATTAACAATTACAGGGGCTGCCAAACCTCACTACTCAGCAAGTTGTCCATGGACCAGCGCCATCAGTGTCATGTGGAATGCAGAACCTCAGCCTCACTGACTCAGAATCTGCATTTGAACAAGACCCTGTACTTTGCACTTTAAATGGAGGAGACATCACCTAGAGGTGAGTGACCAGGCCCACAGGTGGCACTCCTTTTCAGCAGTGCAACTAGCGTCTTAGAACCCCTGTTGCTCCCTCTTTTCTTATAGTCTGAGACTTCGTCATAACTGCCAAGACATTCTGCTGTGTTGACCAAAAGAAGAGGTCAGAACTGAATCCTGAGAAACCAACATCGTGGGAGTTGATAGAGGAGAAAGAGTTGCCCAGAAAGAAGAAAACCAGAAGGATTTTATTGTCATGAAAACTCAGAGAAATGACCTCAGGATAAGCAGTGAGCGCCCCATGGCAAACATCAGCCACTGGTCCTGTTGTGAATACAGAAGAATCTCCACAGCTTACGACCTCCCTACACTGACCACCTCTCCCTATGCTGACTACCTCCTTGGGGTGACCCAGCTTTCATAGACTGAACATGCACCCCATGTCCGTACCAGCACAGCGGGCCTAGTTCCTCATGTTGACCACTCTCCTGTTGACCAGTTTGTCACAGTCCTTTGGTGGTCAACTTCCAGAGGTTCTGCTGTATCATAAGCAGTAGTCTTAAAATGAGGAACAGATTGGACACGCTGGAGAAGCTCAAACAGTTTTATTACAGAGCTGTCTCCCAGAACCATTTGCCTGGACCTGCGGAGGAAGGATCATGGTCCCCTTAGGGCAGCAGTTCTCAACCTGTGGGTCGAGATCCCTTTGTAACAATGAAAATACATCTGGCATATCAGATATTTACATTACAATTCATAACAGTAGCAAAATTACAGTTAGGAAGTAGCAGCATGAATAATTTTATGGTTGGGGGTCACCACAACATGAGGAACTGTATTAAAGGGCATTAGGAAGGTTGAGAACCATTGCCCTAGGGTATGGAACAAAGAAGGGCTTATTTGCAGAATTAACTCAGAAAAATATTGAATCAGTTTGTTCCCTGAAGTGTTACATTTTCTTTTGAGTGCAGGGTGAGGTGGTGGAGGGAAAGGATGATAAGCCTAATTAAGTTTATCTGTAAAGACTAGTACAGCTTTCCACCACTTTAGTTTTGGAGCTTTTACCATAGCACTTCAGGCATTTTTTTTTAAAGATATGCGAATATATATATATATAGAGAGAGAGAGAGACAGACAGAGTCTCACTACATCACCCTCAGTAGAGTGCTGTAGTGTCACAGCTCACAGCAACCTCCAACTCTTGGGCTTAAGAGATTCTCTTGTCTCAGCCTCCCAAGTAGCTGGGATTACCAGCACCCGTCACAATGCCTGGCTATTTTTTTGTTGTTGTAGTTGTCATTGTTGTTTAGCAGGCCCGAGTTGGGTTTGAACCAGCAAGCTCCAGTGTATGTGGCTGGTGCCCTAGCCACTGAGCTACAGGCGCTGAGCCATAAGCAAATATTTTTTTAAAATCTGGTCCTGAGACCCTCCTGGAGAATTATTTTGGTCTTGCAGAATTTTTCTGTATTACAAGTTGATCCAGCTAACTGACGAGGAAAGAATAAAGCAGGAACATTCTAGAGAGTATATTTATTAGGACAAAATGACTCTGATAATCCATTCTTTAGCTTAAATCTGTTAATAGATTATCATAAGCATTTGGCTATTTGCCAGAAATGTTGGGTAAATGGATGGATTGCTGTGAATTTGGTATTTGAGGCTGTCATATTTCAAACTGGCTTGTGTGTGGGTGTGAGTCATCGCTTCAGAGCTGGTTGCAAACAGCAGATTTCGTAGATGACGTTGTCTTCGGCTTCCTGCGCAGAGACCTGCAGGGAGTTCACAGAGACACCTGGTGGCTGAGAGCGGGAACTACATCGGCTTTGTTAGCAATAAAAAATTTGAATTGCGTCTAAAATTTTATTTGTTTTTGTGGCTGAGAATTTCACTCTTCTAATTCTTTTAGTAGAATTGCAGTTAAATTTTTTTTAAAAAAGACTTTTATATGTTTAAATTATTTTTTGGAGTTCCTAGTCTTTGTTCCTAAAAAAATCATCCACTAGGGATTTGAGCTGCTTGTCAACTAGGCTAAGCTAATCAGGGCCAGAACTCAGGGAGAGGCAGAGACTCTCTCTCGGTGTGAATTTAAGGGGGTGCCGACAATCTTAGTAACAAATATAGATAGCATTTTAATGTAATATTTTTAAGGTCAAAATTAATGCAAAAAAATTTCATTATAAGCAGAACTATCAAAATTTTAAAATCAGGATTAGTATTACTGATATTCTCTTTTATCTCAGGCTCCAAAATGGCTCTGAAAGGCATTGAAAAGAGCTAAGGTCCCTAGAGGCCCATCTCCGGGCCTGGCTCATATACGGTACCCGGATGTATGCCTATCCTCCCTCCCCCACAGTGGTTTCCCTCTCCTGGGTCAATGGCAGGGGTGGGTGAGAAGAAGTGGAGAAAGCTAAAAAGTGCCCCTGAGAAGAGAAATTAGCAATTAAATCTTCCAGGTCTCCTGATTTACTTTTTAAGACCCTTCTTGGCTCCGCACCTGGGGCTCAAGTGGCTAAGGCACCAGCCACATACACCCAAGATGGCGGGTTCGAATCCAGCCCCGACCTGCCAAACAACAATGATGGCTGCAACCAAAACAAAAAATAGCCAGGTGTTGTGGCTGGCACCTGTGATCCCAGCTACTCGGGAGGCTGAGGCATGAGACTCACTTGAGCCCAGGAGTTGGAGGTTGCCATGAGCTGTGATGCAACAGCACTCTACCCAGGGGGACAGCTGGAGGCTCCTGTCTCAAAAAAAAAAAAAAAAAAAGACCCTTCTCCTGCCTTGCAAAAAAGTGAGGGCGTGAGGCCACAGTATGTGCTGCTTCTTGGGGGCACAGAGCTGTGAGAGATGTTGGGAGCTCCCCAATAGCCTGGGAAGGGGATCCGTCTGGTCTGCGTGGTGCTATCTCCACTTTGCCCCATCCCTCTCTGTAAGAATTAGCAACCTTGAGGTAGCGTGTTACTGTTATTATGAGGAGTGTGTCCCCCTTCTGGGGGGGCTTTCTGTGGTTTGGCATTTGCCTAACTCTTACATTGTCATCAGAGAGACGGTGATTGCAAGCAAATAGCAGAGAAATATTGTGCAACTACGACCACACCACCACCTGATATGAAAAGAGGAAGTAAGTAGAGCCAGTGGGTGAGAACAGACCGGGTTGAGAAAACCTCAGAAACTCAAGAACGAATGAAAATTTCAGAAAAGTTCCAAGAAGCAAGTGGCCCATCAAGGAGGCCAGAAATTTTGTATGGACAGGGTATCCTTGGCACCCAGTGAAGAAAGACCCCAGAAATAAGAAGAAGCCAAGAGAGACTGAGTAAAGTTTTAAGGCTTTTCCCTTAGAGCATTTCAGGGAGAACGGCATGTGCCCTCCAACAAAGCACAGACATCAGAGCCTGCCACTGTCCCCCGGATCATTCACCCGGACACACTGGATACCCTGTATCATGTACCAGCTGCTCTCCTGACCCAGAAAACGGCATGTCTCTTATCACCCGCTCATGTCTCTTCATGGACTTCTCTCTCCTGTTGGCAATGTAGTGGGTTTTCGTTTTATTAGTTAGCATTTTGCTGACTACCGTAGCCTGCGTGGATTAGCAGGGGAAGTCACGGTCACATTTACCGAGAGCCTGCTACAGGCCAGGTGTGTTCTTGGCACTCTGCTTTCTCTTTCGTCCTCACAGTAACCCTTTTGGCTAAGTATAACAATCCTCACTTAACAAATGAGAAAATCAGACTCAGAGAAATTATTGTTACCCACTTTGCTAGTAAGTGCTGATCCTAAGACTTGGCCTTGACCTCCAATGTCCTTGTGTTCTTTCTGTTGAGTTAGGTCAGCAGAAACATGAGTAGATACCTCCCCCAGCTCACGATCCTGCAGCAGATACTGTTGAAAGATCTTGGTGGTGGTTCCCCTTGAGCGAGGACTATGTAGAAGGCACAGGCTGTGGACACAAGGGAAAAATTATGGTCTGTGTTGTCAGTGTTAAAATATACCATGGCAGCAGCGTAACAATGTAAGACTGTAAATAACACCCCAGCCATCACTGCTAAAAAAAACTGGCAAGTTTATGAATCTTAAGAAATACGTCCACCACTCTTCATCTGAAAGCTGGCCTGTCCTACTTTTTAATTTCTTAGATTTCTTTTCTTATTCTCAATATTACTCAGCTATGCTATCAATAAACATCTTTTCTATATTTGGGAGACCAGCACAGAACAAGACCAAGCCCCTGCTCTCATGGGACTTAATTTCTAGTAAGGAGACAGACAATAAACTAATAAGTGAGGTTGCACACGCGTGTGCACACACACGTCAGCTGGTTGTAAGTGTGAGGAAAAGTAGAGCAAGGAAGACGGGGGGTGGGGTGGGGTGGAGTGTTGCTCTGTGTAGGGCCACAAGGGGAAGGCTCCGAGTGAGGTGGCTCGGGCTGCTCTGTGACAGAAGAGAGAGAGGGAGCGAGAGGAGAAGACCAAGGATAGCCCTGCAGAGGGGACAGAAAGAGCACAGGTCTGAGTAGCAGGGGTGGCTGTGCCTGTGGAGTGGCAGGGAGGCCAGAGTGGCTGGATGGGGCAGGTGTCAGAGAAGGAACGTTGGGGAGACATCGTGTACCACCTTGTAGTCGCTGCTGAGGATTTTGGTGAGAATCCACTGCAGAGGGCTGAGGGGTGACATGATCAGACTTGTGTTTTCAGTTTGTTTGGTTTTGGGGGGGTATTTTTGAGACAGAGCCTCAAGCTGTCCCCCTGGGTAGAGTGCCTTGGCATCACAACTCACAGCAACCTCCAACTCCTAGGCTCAAGTGATTCTTCTGCCTCCACCTCCCAAGTAGCTAGGACTACAGGTGCCCGCCACAACACCCGGCTATCTTTTGGTTGCAGCCATCATTATTGTTGGCAGGCCCAGGCTGGATTCGAACTTGCTAGCTCAGGTGTATGTGGCAGGCGCCTTAGCTGCTTGAGCCACAGGTGCCAAGCCCAGACTTGTGTTTTCAAATGACCACCTGAACACTGTGAGAATGTGGGGCAATGCTGGCTGTTAACAGGAAGGGCAGTGGTTCCTGTGGGCATCCGAGTGGCTTGGACCAGGACGCAGGTGGGGAAGGTGGTGAGAGGGGTCTGGGTTCCAGACATGTTGAGAAGGCGGAGTGGGCACGGTTTGTTGACAGACTGAACACAGGGTGTCGAAGGTTGAATTGTGTGCTGCAGTGCAGCCCTGCTACCGGCGTCCTAACCCTGCTACCAAAGATCATGACCATATTTGAGGATAGGGTCTATATAGAGTAAGGTGAGGTCATTGGGTTGGGACCAATCCTGTCTGACTGGTGTCCTTAGAAGAGGACACAGTTATGCCGAGGGAAGCCCCTGTGGAGACTCAAAAGATGGCCATCTCCACCCCAGGAGAGGGGCCTTCATCTTGGATCTCTAGCCTCCACGATGGTGAGAAAATACACTTGTGTTGTTTAAGTCACTGAGTAGACTAACAGGCGGGCGTGAGAGGGCAGCAGGGAGGTTGGTGCCCAGGACTCAGCTGTGCTTTAAGTCATGGTTATCAGAGAATGGGATGTTTCCTTCATGAAGGATCTCACAGTATCTCACCAAGAGAACCCGTCCTCCTGGGTTTCACAAGAAGAGCTTTCCAGTCCAGGACTCATCACTGACACGCTAGAACACCAGGGGGAAAGGGGAGGACGCGTCCGCACAGCTGCAGGAGGAGGAGTCGGCCCGGCCCCACGCAAACAGTTCTGGCGCCCATGCCACAGGGAGCTCTGTAGCTACTGTTCCTCCTTCCTTGCCTTCCTCAATCCCTTTGAGGATTGGGGAAGCCAAATGGATTTGGGTGCAATTGAGGGATGGAGATCACAATCCTAGAAACGAAACAGTGTTCTGGGACTCGGTACCTCCTCTTCAATGGCCGGAGGTCTGCCCCCCAGGCTCTTCCTCCCTCCCGGGGACCTGAGAGACTCACAGGAACTTCTGATGTCTCTCTGCTCTTCGCCCTGCCAGCCCCTGGCCTGGCTGAAACCACAGTTCCTCTCATCCCTGGATGTGTGGACTCTAATTCCTTGTCCACTCTAACAGTCACAATGTGGAAATGCAGAGGTTGCTCAGCCTCCAGACATCAAGCAGGGCTGTTGCACGCTCTTCAGCACCCTGTATCAGAAAGCCTCCTTCTGCGACCAGAGCCTCTGCCGGAGGACAGGTGGAGTCTCACTGACTGAGCTGTGTGTGCTCTGCGCCAGCCCCAACCCTGGCACGCACCCGCCCACATCAACTCTGTTTGCCCTGCAGGTTTTGCTCTGTCTTTATCTGGGACACTGAGCCCTATTGCAATTTGCATGAGCCTGGGTAAGTAGATTTATGGATCTGATGACCTATTTCAGGAGCCAACAATTATGGCCTGCCACCCATTTTTGTAAATAAAGTTTTATTGGAACACATCCACCCATTCATTTTGCCTATGGCTGTTTTCACAGTACCGGCAGAGAAGAGTAGTTGCTACAGAGACCATATGGCCTGCGATGCTGAAAATATTTACTATCTAGCTCTATACGGAAAGAGTTTGCCAATCTCTGTGATAGATTTAGATGGAGTAGCTCTCACAAAGTGAATAAGAGTATTAAAAAGACTGCTACAAAAATAAGTAAGTAAATAAATCTGCTGTGGTTTGACAATAATGTTAACACTGCAATAAAAAAAGGACAAGAAGAAAATGGCAGAATGGATTTTCTCCCACCCCACCATGTAAGTTACTTGTCAGATAAAACAATTTATAATTATTCTCTAACTGGGTCTATCAAGAAGCTGGTGGGGGCAGGGAGATTGAGGGATGGGAAGGGGAAGAGGAAAGAGGAAGAGAGAGAGAAAGAGAGAGAGGAAAGGAGGGAGGGAGGGAGAGAAAAGAAAAAAGAGAAAGAAAAGATAGACTGTAGAATTGCAACTACAGATTAAGTTATATGCTGGGGTGAAGTTTTCCTCTTAATTATCACTTATTTAGCCAGGTGTGGTGGCTCACGCCTGTAACCCTAGCACTTTGGGAGGCCGAGATGGATGGATTGCCTGAGCTCACAAGTTCCAGACCAACCTGAGCAAGAGCAAGACACCATCTCTAAAAAAACTAGCTGGGCATTGTGGTGGGCACCTGTAGTCTCAGCTACTTGGGAGGCTGAGGCAAAAGAATCATGTAAGCCCAAGTTTGGGGTTGCTGTGAGCTGTGATGCCACAGTACTCTACTGAGAGTGACAAAGTGAGTCTCTGTCTCAAAAAAAAAAAAGAGAGAGAGCTGGAAGTTGCTGTAAGCTATGATGCCACAGCACTCTACCAAGGGTGACCAAGTGAGAATCTGTCTCCAAAAAAAAAAAGAAAGAAAGAAAGAAAGAAAAGAAAAGAAAGACAGAGCTAAAGCAACGTTGGGAGAGTGGTAACGTAGGTACCTCTCTTTGACATGACTTTGCTTCCTAGCTCCCAACCCTATTGCAGACTCCAGTGCATGCGAAAGAATATGAGGACCTTTCCTTCAAAGGAACTTTGAGTTTACACACACCCAGGATGAATCCATCAATTTTAAAAGAAGCAGGGAAATAGAAGACCCAGGCACAGAGTCCCACTGAGGTCTCTCCTGCAGATTCATTGAGTTGTGAGCACGGTGAGCAGGTGTTGCCCAGGACAACACTCCTCGGCTAAGTGCTCAGGCTCCTCTGATGGAGACCCCAATGGACAATCAGCTGCCTCTGCTGTCCATCCACCTTCCTGCGGGCAGATCGGGGTCCCACCTTTCCTTGGCTGAATGTACGTGTGCTAAACGTGCACTTTGCTGTGGTTTCCACTGAGCTTCCTCGCGGGCCGCTCAGGTCATCTGGAGCACTCTGGTTAGAGTCCAGGCAGTGGGTTCCTTGCCCAGACAACCACACCATCTTAGGAAGCCTCCGCACCTCTCTGGACCTCAATTTTTTCATCCACAAAATGAATGAGCTCAGCTAGATGGTGTCTGAGGACTCCTCATGGGTAGACATGTTCTGATTCTGCATATAATGAAATGAAGAAAACATTCAGGCCATGTTGATTTGTGGAGGAATGAAACTCTTGACATGCACAAAACGTGGTGCTCCACTTTTGCAGTTTTTGTTTAAAAAATACATGTAGCTAAAATAAAGGTATTTGTCTTTCTTACCCTACCCCCCTTGCTGCTGGGGAGAGGGTCTTTTAGCAAAAGAATTCACTAGTATTCTTTTCAGAAAGGAGCCTGACTCCAAGGAAGGGGTGAGCCATCACCATCCTCCTGGAATGGAGCCAGGAGGTCCCCCAGAGACTCAACCCCAGTGGGCAAAGGTTCTCGACAGCTGCGCCCAAAAGGGGTCCCAGAGGGAAGCAGGGACCCTACATGGGAAAGGGGTACCATTCCAGGGGGATCCTGTGTGAACGACAAGCCAGCCCGGTGAGTGTTGTGAGAGTAAAAGAAATACGGAGTCTCTGCCCACAAGAAAGTCGCCACCCAGATGGCATCAAATGCCATGTTGACAGAAGACAGTGCGAGGAGACATATTGTGAGTGTTGTGATGAACCAAAGATGGGGGCAGGTGGTCTGGATCGTGTCTCTGAGGCCTCTACAGGGGCCTCAGTTTCCTCCTGCAGGAGGGAGGTATTAGACTCAATTTCAAAAGTACCTTCAGCCCTGAGATTCCAGAATGGATGGCTCGGTGACGGAGGCCTGAACATCAGCACCAGGAGTTATGTCATTCGATGAGTGAGTCAGACTAGGGGTGTCAGGAAAGTAATTATCTTCACAATCAATGCAAGCAGATAAGCAATTAAGAAACATGCTTTGCTTGATGGCTTGAGTGTCTGTTCCACTCACGGATATTCCTGAAGAGGAGTGGTGCGGCTCATCAGATGGCTGTAACCTGATGAAATCAAGCCATCCAATTTCCGTGCTCTGATTCCAGGCAACCAAATTATCTTAATTTGGTTTCCCAAGGCAGTTTCTCCAGGCAAAAGAAGGGACAGACATGAATTCTCAGACATGGCAACTAGAAATTGACATTCTTTTGTGTGAGCAAAATGAGATTACATCTGAGAAATGACTGAAATTTTATGTAAAGATTCAAATGCAGAAAGTTTCACCCTTAGTTGGTTGAGTCACACTCATCATTGGTTATGAGTCACACTCATGCTGATTTGGATAGCCTTTGAGACAGCTTCAAAATTTTTTTAGAACTGGGAAATGCCTAATGACTTAGGAAATGTAGAAATTCTGGATCTGCAAAGCTGATCAGAAGTGAAAATCACCCCATTTACAAAGTGCTCTCACGTCCAGGATCTCTGTAGCTCTGGGAGGGAGGGAATATTTTCCCCAGTCTGTAGTCAGGAAGGCTCAGAGAGGTTAGGGAATTTATCCAGAATTATATTGCTAGTGAGGGTTTGAGCTGGCAGTTAAATCCAGGTGCTCAACTTCAAATCCAATTCACGGTGCTGGTGCTTCTTGAAGGAGCGAATACTCTTCTCCCCTCCAACGCGCCCCTCTCACTTACACTCACACACATTGTCTGCACGAGATCCATGCACAGCGGGACAGCGGAGGAGTGATCAGAAGCAGAGGCGGAGAATAGACCCAAATGCTGATGTGTTCTGGAGCTCATGGCAGTGTCAGCACATAGACCCCTTCTGGGTGGCTGCCCCACAGCTGGATCCATTTAGCTTCCCTTACTTAGTCTTAGCCTTACCTCTGTGGTCACAGGCTGGAACTGATCGCTGCAGGACTAGAAAGCTCTCATTCTGCTCAGGTGGTGTCTCTGGGGTGTCAGGCGTAACCCTGAATCCTGCTCCTACCTTCTGCTCTTTGGTCGGATGTTCCTGCTGAGGGTGGCTAAGGACCTTCACCTGGGATACCCTCCACCCCACCCCCACCCCCGACTCTCCACACACTACCAGACCAACCCACCCCGGGTTCCTGGCATCACAGCTACCGGAGTTGCCAGGCTCAGGTTACAGGAGGGGAGGGAGAGCGGGTCTGGGTCTCAGGACTTGGTTCTGTGTACAGTGCAAGCCCAAGCTGTCTGTCTGCCACCTCCAGACTGCGGTGTGAGGGCTGACTGCGCCCAGACCCTTCATATTCACAAAGGAAGTGGAAGTCCCAGCTGCCTGACTGGGATTCCCTAGGGGCTCAGCAAAAAAAATGAACTGGTGCCATCCCTGCTTCTCCTTCTGCTGGATTTACTTTGCCGCATCCAGGCCGAGAGGTGAGAAGCTGGTGGCTTATCTGGGGCCATTTCTCTGGTGGAAGGTGGGTTGGGACAGGGCAGAGAAAACCAAGATGACCCAACTGCACCGAAGGGCTCCGAGCTCATCCTGACACTCACCAGTCTGGGTGGTGAGGGCCAGAAAAACAAGCCTTCTATCAGCCCACAGCTTGTCCCCAATTTTTGAGCTCAGACTGGTGCTCTTTGTCTTGAAATACACACAATGCTCTGAATGGTGATCTAGGTCTCTCTTTTTGAGCAGCTGTAGAAACAGCAGACGGAAAATATGCTCAGAAGTTGTTTAATGACCTTTTTGAAGACTACTCCAACGCTCTCCGTCCAGTGGAAGATACAGATAAAGTTCTGAACGTCACACTGCAGATCACACTTTCTCAGATTAAGGACATGGTGAGTGAGTGATAGTGGTGAACCTTTGCAGTGGTTCTTAGAATGGCGACAATCATGCTTTCCAAAGGGGAAGTGGAATTCAGAATTCAAGTAGATAGCTCCGGGTGCAAGCTGCCAGGGGGAGGAAGCTTTTTACAAGACTAATTAATTTCACTAAATGTTAGCTAATCCTGGTCATTAACTGTAACAGTCTAAAGAAAGTTGGTATTATATATTGCATGCTTCCCTTTGCATGAGTTGTTCAAAATGGGCAAATCCATGATGTCAGAAAGCAGAACAGTGGTTGCCAGGGACTGGGGAGGGAGGGGGAAATGGCCATGACTGCTTAATGGTTAACAGGTTTCCTTTGTAGGGATGATTAAAATGTTCTGGAATTAGATAGTTGTGATGGTTAGGCAACATTCTGAACGTACTGGAAACTACTGAACGCTTTTAAACTAGTCTAAATGACGAGTTTTATGTTACGTGAATTTAATTTCAATTTTAAAAAAAGGAAGGTCGTATTGTAAGATGATGATTTAATGCTTATTACATTTACTCACACAATGTTAGGAAACTTGACAGATTTTTCTTCTGGACGCTGTATTATTTCCTGACTGTCTCATTCAAATACAGGGCGGCCACAAAGTCTGTGTGCAGCATACGAACTTCGTAGCCTCCCTGTGTATCACTAGTTGATCAGTTTTCAGAGAAATATGAGCAGTAGATCTCTACAAAGATACGAAGACTTAAAAATGTGCCTACCTTGCATCCTGAACAGTAAATCCAGAAAGAAAAAATAAATGTGGTGTTGGTAGTCAATCAAAGGGATAGAACAGAAAAAAAGCTCTCATTAATTGAAAATAGAGTAATGTTCTTAAAATTCTTGTTATGAAGAACGATTGTCCTAAAGACGGAAGACATCTGGTTGAGGTGTCTACTGGATAAAGTCACATCTGGATTCACTGTGCAGGATGAAAGAAACCAAATTCTGACGGCCTATCTGTGGATCCGCCAAATCTGGCACGACGCCTACCTCACCTGGGACCGAGACCAGTATGACGGGCTGGACTCCATCAGGATCCCCAGCGACCTGGTGTGGAGGCCGGACATCGTCCTGTACAACAAGTAGGTGCGAGCCAGAATGGAGGCTTTCCAGGAGGCGACTAGCCGGTTTCATGGAATTTAAACACAATGAAGAAGGAATGTTTAAAAACATGCTGGGAGTTAAGTATTAATCCGTGTTCCTAGGCCCTGAAATAGTGGTCATGAAATCTTAAATAAAATAGCAGGTCATAAAAGTTCAGAGCTGGGCTCGGCGCCTGTGGCTCAATCGGCTAAGGCACCAGCCACGTACACCTAAGGTGGCAGGTTCCAATCCCCAGCCCGGGCCCGCCAAACAATGATGGCTGCAACCAAAAAATGGCCAGGCGTTGTGGTGGGTGCCTGTGGTCCCAGCTACTTGGGAGGCGGAGGCAGGAGACTCGCTTGAGCCCAGGAGTTGGAGGTTGCTGTGAGCTGTGATGCCATGGCACTCTA
>CAUYQV010142562.1:0-26230 GCA_963574575.1 Galagoides demidoff
GATTTCTGATATCTCAGCTATTTATTTATCAATGGGATTTTCTGTTGTGTCTCCTTGGTCATTCCTTGGGGTAGTTGATCTATTCTGATTATTCATGTTGCCAGAGTTTTTCTGCTGATTCTGCCCCATGATTATTTTTCAATGTTTGGCCAGAGAAGCTGGCAAGGTGAAATTGAATTGAGGGTTCCTGGAGTTGTAATTAACCAAGCCTTTTCTAAAGAACTGGGACTGGTGATTACAGTTTTTCCCTTAGAGCTTTACAAAGGTCCCATTCAGGGTGCCAAAACTCTGGGCACCTACTTGATGTAGTGAGGTTGTACAGCTCTGACCAGTATTCAGCTAGTGTCTGTCCAAAGAGTTTGACCTCCTCTGTCATTTCAATACCTTGATATTCTTCTCTTGCCTGACTGTATTGCCTAGAACTTCCACAACTAGATTAAATGACAGTAGTGATAGGGGACATCCCTGTCTGGTTCTAGTTAGTAAAGCATCACAAGAATAGAAAAGCAAGTATCCAATATACACAATACTCATATGAAACTAATAGATAACAACTACCTGTTCATACAAGATAAAAATAATTAAATTCAAGTAGGGGTAAGTAGGAAGAGGAAAAGGAGAGAGGGGAGGAGCAGTGAGAAGGGGCATTGGAAAACTCTGACCTAAAGTGCACAATGTAAGGGCACTTCCCCTGGGTGAAGGACTCAACTGCAACTTTAACTTTACCTAAAAAATGCAAACAATGTACCTTAGGCATTTGTTCCCTCATATTAATCTGAAATTTAAAAAATTAAAAATATTCTTGCTTAAATAAAATAAAATTAATATTAATACCCACTTGTGGCTAGTGGCTACATATTGCATGGTGCAGTATAGAACATTTCTAGAATTGCAGAAAGTGCTACTGGACAGTAGTGTTGCCACTCTTGCTGCTTGGAGACCCTAGGTGAAGACTTTCCAGACACAGAAACCAAGACGCCGAGGGGATGTTATCTTCCTTTCTGCTTATAAAGGATTTCCAATGCTGCATCAGTAAAAGGACATTTTAAGAAATCCTTTTATCAGCAGTAAACATAAAAGTCAGTTCTTAACATAACTTCAAATAGAATACATAGCTACTAAGAATTTTTCATCTATAGTTGGAGATGTTAGAAGCCATGAACTAAAGTGTGTACTAATCATGTCAACACCAGGGTACAAGTAACTTCTTTGGAAGTAACTACCAAAAAAAAATAGAAAAGTTTTTGCATGTTAGAAATAAGAATTAATACAAACACATGTAAACCAAGCCCCAAATTTACTCCAAATAAATGAGAGACCTAGTGTAACATGTTGACCACATAAATACATTTTTAAGTGTTAGCACCTAGAGTAGATTAAAAGCCACATGGAAGACAGTAGCCAAAGCAGAAAAGATACATTAATAAGTCATAGAACAGAAATTAGAATTAATAAGCCTTGTATAGTTTACAAGCTTCCAGTTAGATGACACTTAAAATGTTTTGTTCACTAAGTGGTCTATCAACATTATACAGTCAACAGCTCAAGAAACAGTCCATGATGTCTCTAATTTTGATACAATTTATGGAAGAGAAAAGACTATTATCAGTGAGGCACTTCTGCTTCAGTCAAGAGGAGAGAAATTGTGGATCAATGAAAAGAAATAAAAATAGAAAAATAAAGTTCAGTTTCCTACTAATCAAAGTGGAATTCAGAAGGACCATTGAACTTTTAGAAGACAGCCCAAAACTTCAAAGAAACTGTATAACACCAAGTGTAAGTGGGCTGTGGGGTGATGAAGCTGCTTAATAGAGGTGGGGATAAAATGGAGTTATGAGCCCTGTAAGCCTTTAATAGCAGAAGAAGGACCTGACCAAAGAACAGTAGTGATGAGGCATAGGTGGTATTAAAATAAACCCAAAGAAGTCAACTCAGGATCCCAGTGACCCCTTCTTGTTCAGCCGCACCATATCTTACAGACACAGCTCATCACCAAGTGGGTTCCCAAGAATAAACAGAGAGACCAGATATGGGGTCTATCACAGTCATCCTATCAAGATTTCTCCCATCTCAGAAAATGATCACATCCCTACAGTCATTTGCTCATCAATTTTACAGACTCTCTAAGGCAGTGGTCCCCAACCTTTTTGCTTTTTGCCACTAATTGGTTTCATAGAACACAATTTTTCCATAGATTGAGTTGGGGCAGAGGGGGCCGACAGGAGGCAGAGCTCAGGCAGTGAGGACTATAAATGGTAATGACTATAAATACAGATGAAGCTCCTCTCACCACCTGCTGCGTGCCTGGTTCCTAACAGGCATGGACTGGGTGTCACCTGGGAGTTGGGAATGACAGCTCTAAGGTGTCTTCTGTCTCACAAAGATCAGTTTGGCAGCAGGCCCCAGAATACTTCCTGGCACTGCCCTCTATCAAGTCCTATCTCTGAAAAGGGAGAAAAAAGAAGAAAGATTAATGAAAGAGAACCTTTCTTAAGGAAAAGGAATCCTCTCAATACAAATACACCATCACCTCTGAAAGCTCAAAGAGAATTGCTATGATTGCCACCTCACAGAAACCCACCTAAGCCTCCACACCCCTTTCCTATTTCACCTGCCTGCCACCTGGAGTGTTGGGCTCATTTCTTTTCCCAAGAGGGTTTCTGAACATGGCAAGGTGGCCCCAAGTCAAAGGCACAAAAGAGAAACACAGTATGATTCCTTAAAATGTTTATGAAACCAGACCCTGAATCCTGCCACTGATACGTTGCCCAACAGCTATCACTCCCCTGCTAGTTACGTTGTTGAGAAGCACAAGCGATAGACTGCATGATTTGGTTCTGGACACCTTTGCTTCTTTCTCTATGTAGAAAGAATCTATTCCTCTACCTGAGCAAGAGGTTCCTACCTATTCAACCAGCTATAAAACTCATGCATGTTGCAAGATAACTACTAAATTTGATTTTGAAGGTTAAAATCAACAAAAATGATTCCAAAGATATTAAAACTTCTTAGTAGAAATGCTTAGAATACTGAATAGCCCAATATCCAATCCGAGCAACAGACACTGTTGATTTTAATGGCATATTGGTAATAAGATCAGAAGCAGATAAATGCCTAACATAAAAGAGTTTTAAATCAGCGTGGGCCCATCTCAAAACTTCAGAAGACACCTTGACAGGGTCTCAGGTCCTCAGTTCTATCCCTTCTCTTTTGCTAAGATCTACACAGCCTGATGTCTTCCTGATCCCCGCAAGAGGATATTCAAATGAGAGAAGCCCTGAATATTACGTTTTGCTCTTCCTGGTGCTCATTTGCCTACATGTTTTGCAAAGCAGGGCATACAGCCTTTCTTCAGCTATTGTCCACAGGAAGGACACAATCCATGGACAGACCTATGGGAAAGCACAGCACATTAGCAATGCTAACAAAATAATCCCAGTAACAGCAAGAATTATTGTGTACTTACTAGGTACCTAGCATTATTCAAAAATAATTTGCATACAACTCAGTTCATCATTGTGTCAACACTGTGAGGGAGGTGCTATTATTATCTCCATTTGACACATAAAAAAACAGGAATGGATAGTAACTTGTCTAAATTCACATATGTAGGCCCAGAGTTGTTGTTTACCTCTAACTTTGTTGCTTGCCAAGGGACATAAATGTAACGGCATTCTTCTATTCTCATAATAAAACACAACCAAATAAATGCAAAAAGAGTGAGAGTAGCATTCAAGTGAGAACTTTAAATTCACACAAAGATACATCTTCAAAGGAAGTTGTCTTGAAACATGGGTGCAGAAAAGATATTGGTATCACGTGACCATTTACCATATCATAGCTCTGAGGTCAAGTTCAGAGGAAGATTCAGGACAGAAGTTGTTGAAGCTGGGCCAGTCTTAAATACCTGTTCTATTCAGCCCATTTGGTATTTTCAAATGTGTTAAAAGTTTGTTGCCAAAATATAAAAGTTGAAAAATTTTACATAAATATCTAGATTTCAGACTTTTTAAAAAGAAGGTTTATCAATACTGGACACAGGCTCCCTTGTGCAACACTTGGTGAGTGCTAAAATGTAGTTTTGGCCTTTAGATGAGGTGTGTACTCTAGCTAGCCATACTCACAACCATTCCCTGCTGTGTTACACCTGGCAGCTTCTCTCATTTATATTTCCTTCTCAGACCCCATAAAGTATTTGGGCATGTGCTTTAGAGGAAAGAAGTTATAGGCAAAGGATTCTGAACCAAGAGGCAAAACAAAGGGTTTCTGGTTCTAGCTATGAGATTGCCAGTACCACTTCACTCTCCATAACCTCATTCTTTAAATGTGAGGTCCAGGCTAGATGCCATCTAAGGTTGCATAAGTTTTAAAAGTTAGATAGGAGATTGAAGCAACATAGGTAATGTCACAGCACTGAGAAATGAGCTTGTCTTTATTTCAGAGGCCACATAGGACAGGTTCTCCCTGTGCACAGTTATCACCAAGAGAAAAACCGACTTGGGCTGATTAGGTAGAACATCCAACCACCACCGGGACATGAGAGCCAGTCCCCAATGTTGCCTCTCAGTAGTGTGTTTACAGTACTCCTCAGAGAAGAAGCAGTAACTGCTCACTCTACAATGTTCTAAGCTTCTTAATTTCATTTTGTTACTCGTAGGTGAATAACATTTTTACTTTTTATGTACTCATGCACACCCACACAAATGTATTAATTCATTCAATAAATGTAAGTGGAGCTCTAGGCACTATGATATAAATATGCAGGGTGAATAGTGGGTAAGGGGAGACCCTAAGGCATGCGTTCCCAGAAGGCTGCCATTGTGGGCAGACACCGTTTAATCTGCTGGAGGCCCAGAGAGAATAAAAACGGAGAAAAGGCAAATGTGTCAATCTATTTGCTGGACTGGGATACACTCTGCCTCTCCTGTCCTTGAACTACAATTCTAGGATAACCTGCCTTTGGATTCTAAGACTTAGACCAGCAGCCCAGCAGGTTCTCTCTTGAACTGAGAGTTACACCTGGGCCTCCCTGGTTCTGAGGCTTTTGGACTTGGACTGAGCCATGCTACCATCATCCCAGGGTCTCCAGATTGCCTTCGGTTAGTCATGGGACTTCACAGTCTCCATAACTGCATGAGATAATTCTCCTAAAAATCTCCTCTTGTCTATACATATCCTGTTGGTTCTGTCTCTCTGGAGAACCCTAACACAGAGAACACATCTGCCCCACACTCAGCCCTATTCCACATATAAGAGGCATTCATCCCCATTCCACTTTTCAATGGCTCCCTTTGAATCTCTAACAGCTCTAAGAGAACCTGAGAAGGCACACGTGTGGGGCCTTAGATGGAGGCAGAAAAGGCTTGGGCCAGGTGTTGTTTCTCCTAGATAGTCATTGCTAAGAGTACTTAGAGGGCCCTTGTATGGAGAGATTGGATTGTCAATTGGCTGGAGCTCTTGGTGGAAGTCATGTTTATTTTCTAGTTTTGTGGGAGTGTGTTGATAAATGCTCTCCCATGCTGCTTCTCAGGGCCATTTCACGAAGCACCCTCTAAGCAGAGCCCAGGCATCACCAAATCCCCCTCTTCCAAGAGTCAGAAGCTTCAGACTCCTTTTCTTGTGCTTTTCCCACTACAGACTACCACTTAACTACCCACCCCACCCCAATCCTATATGCTTTGTTCAGCCTTCATTGGTTCATTTAAAATAGAATCCAAATTCAGGAAGGAAAAATTTGGTTGCCATTTCTCTTAGGACAAAGAAGACTCAGTCTTTAAAATAGAATTTATTCTTTTATTATTACCTAACAGAAGTGAGAGGAAATTTTTGCTTAGCATCCTTCAGGAAGATGCCTCATTGCCAGATGGGCCAAGTCACCTCTTCCAAAGAAGCAGCAACAACAAAGGACCTTTCATGTGAAAATGGGTTAACCCTTTATCGATGATGGCATTTGTACTACGTATGTAACTTTACCCTCTGCCTAAGGTAATTGAATTAGGAAAAAACCTGGCTTTTTAAAAAATGCTTTATTTTGCTGGAGCCCAATGAAAATTTCATTATGGATCAACAAAAACGTCCTCGTAGACTGGCCTAAGTTCATAGGCCAGGAAACTATCATAAGGGTGCAATAGTCTGAATGTGTTTGCCCAAAACTGATATGTTAGAATGTAATCATCAGTGTGATATTAGGCAGTGGGGCCTTTGGGAGGTGATTAAGCCCACACAAATGGGATCAGGAGCCCTTATGCAAGAAGCTCCAGAGAGCTCCCTGGTCCCTTCCCATGAACTAGAAAGCCAGCCTTCACCAGACCCTCAGTCTATAGTTGAGGCTGTGAGAAATATAAGCCACCCCGTTTTTTCAGTTTTATGGTATTTCATCATAGCAATCCAAATGAACAAGGGATAAAGTAATACCTTAAATTCAGAAACACGAGAATCCCAGTTCAGATCCCAATTTAGATGCTCAACAACTGGGTATCTTTGGGCAAGTTATTTAAGTTCTAGAATAGGCATCCTCTAACTATGGCCCATGGGCCACATGTGGCCCACCTAGGACATTTATCCAGCCCACCAGATGTTTTTGCCTCCGCTGCCTGTCCTGCTTAGCAGCCAATTCGTCCTGGGGCCTGCAGTTCGGCCCTCCAATGGTCTGAGGGACCGTGAACTGGCCCCCTGTTTAAAAGGTTTGAGGACCCCTGTTCTAGAAGGCAGCTCCAATTTCTATTCTAGAGAATGGGAACCACTGTCCCCATTCTGCAAAGCCCTAGACCAGTGTTTTTCAACCTTTTTTTTTTTTTTTAATCTCACAGCACACTTGAACCTGTAGTTAAACTTCTGTGGTATACTTAAATTATATTGATCCAAAAAAGAGTGAAAAAAAAAGAATATGCTTACTATGATTTGAACTTCTTTCAAAACTTTAATTAATGATTTTTAAAAATGTTCACGGTGCACCTAAAATTACCTCATACCACATGAGCATGCCATGGCACCCAGGTTGAAAATCACTGCCCTAAGGTAGACCTCCCATTTGATTCTGCAATCCCACTACTGGGCATCTACCCAGAAGAAAAAAAATCACTTTATCATAAGGACATTTTGCACTAGACTGTTTATTGCAGCTCAATTTATAATCACTAAAATGTGGAAACAACCTAAATGCCCACCAACCCAGGAATGAATTAACAAGCTGTGGTATATGTATACCATGGAATACTATTCAGCCACTAAAAAAGATGGAGACTTTACATCTTTTGTATTAATGTGGATGGAGTTGAAACATCTTCTTAGTAAAGCATCATAAGAATAGAGAAGCAAGAATCCAATGTACTCATTTCTGATATGAGGACAATTGATGACCTAGTACATGGTGAAGGGTGGAGGAAGGGCGGAGTGGAAAGGGAGGGAAAGAGGGTCACAGTGTGTGACACACATCTTGGAGGTGGGACACAATTATAAGAGGGACTTTACCTAACAAATGCAATGAGTGTAACTTGGTTCTCTGTACCCTCACTGAATTCCCAACAATTTAAAAACAAACAAAGAAAGAAAGAAAATCACTGCCATAGACCATCTACCAGCACTGACGTATGGACAAGCACTCAGCACAGAGCAGGGGCACCTCAACACTATTAAGGACTCAGCATGGAAGAGGCAACAGTTAGGAGAGAAGGCATTCATACAGTGCATCAACTGCTTAACAGAGCACCCGGAGAGCACAGTGCCCCAGCGCTTCGACAGTTAGCACAAACTATGATTTTTATTAAAAGAATCCAAGGAGGGTGGTGCCTGTGGTTCAAAAGGGTAGGGTGGCGGTGCCATATGCCGAAGGTGGTGGGTTCAAACCTAGCCCCAGCTAAAAACTAAAAAAAAGAAAAAAAGGAAAATGAGACCAAAGAAATATATTGAAAAATTCAGATGTTGAACAACATTGATTTATTCAGCCAATTTATATTGAGTAACTACTTTATATCATGAAGGCTAAGCACCAACGGTTATAAAATGGTGAAAAGAGTCTATCAATTTCTGTTATTATGGAGCTACGGAGAAGACACAGGCCATTAAACAGGTAACAATATTAAAGTGCAGTAAGTGCTCAGGAATGTACAGGATACTCAGGGATCCTACATCTATCGGCACTTCTGCTAGGGGGAAAACGAAGTTTCCACGGGGGCAGGGGCACTCCAGCTGAGATCTACAGCTCAAGGAAAAGCAAGCAAGGTGAAGAAGGTGGCAAACAGGAGATCTGGAGGTAAAAGCCAGTGGGTCCTTTCAAAGAACTAAAAGAAGTCTAGGGAGTCAAAGAATGCAAAAGAGGAATGAACGAGGGGAGTGGCTGGAGACCAGGTGCAGGTGGTGGGTCAGAGGCAGGAAAGGAGATTTGATAGCAGTGGGAAGCTGTCAGGGAGATTTCAGCAGGGTGCCTTATCTTTTGATAATGGGACTATGGAAGATATTTTTTCCCCTTAATATTTTGATTTTTTACAAATATCTCTGTAATGAGCAAGCCCTATATATATATAATTTTTAAAAAGTTTAAACCATTCACCTTAAAAAGAAGCAAATATAATAAACTGTCCATCAAATAGGTCCTCGAGGGGAAGGAGGTCAGTGATCTGAACATCCTCAGAATAACCAAGAAAGCAAACCCTCTATTTAAAAATGGAAAAGGCAACAGGATACCTTTGGCTAAATGCACTGAAGACAAAGGTGGACAGGCTCAGCCCCACTGAGATGTGCACCAGGCTCTACAACCTTCAACATGATGTTCTCAGAGATTAGTATCTTGACAAAGCCAGAGAAAGAATCTGAAAGGAAGATTGGAGATTTCCTAAGAGGTTTTCAAACATTTTTGAGAAAAGGGCTTTTTTCCCTTTTCTTGAATGAAATCTTAAGCATAAAATAGGTACAAGATTACTTGTTGTTTGAACAGGGAGGGAGATGTGGTAGAGACACCCAAACTGGGTGACTTGATCTCTATTTCCAGAGGTGAATTCTTCCCCCAGATGCCAGGGTTCTTCAGAACAGTTTGAAATTTACCAACCTAGGTTCAACATGGAAGAAACAGCAACCCCCAGCGGGAAGTCGGTGGCTCCTGCACCAGAAGGGATCAGCACAGGGACTGGTGGACTGCAGGACAAGAACCTAGGCACCTGATCTACACTGATTCTTGCTGCCTCCACCCCAAGATTAATGGGTTTTACAAATTCCCAGAAATTAGGGTATTCAAAGTCAAAAACTTGGAGTGACCGCTAGAGCAGGGTGTAACTTCATGGACCTCCCTGCCTCACTTCCCAGAACCCTGTCAGCCTACAAGAGGTTACACGCCACTCAGCAAAGGATCCTCAGTAGTTCTGTATACATGTATTACTTTGCATCCCAACTCCTAGAGCTTAAACAACAATAACAGCAAAAGGGTGTCTTACTGGCTCATAAAGCAGGAAAGGCTAAGGTCAGTTGTTCCTATCATGGCTAGATCTCAAAGACTTTCCTTCAGCATTCCTTAGCACAGCTCTCCTCTGAATTGATTCATGTTGAAGACAGGTTTCCTCCAGCTGGTGCCCAAAGTGGCCACTGACAACTCTGAGTTTAAGTTTCTGGACATCTAAAATTCTGAAGACAAGTGCAACTCTTGCCTGGTAATTCCAGTAAAAGTCTTCCTTAAGGCATTAATTGGCCTGGTTTAATACACAGAACAGGTGCCCATCCCTGAACCCATCATTGTAACCCAGGGAAATGTGATTCTTAATTGGCCCAGCTTGAGTTTTCAGCCCACCATGGAACCTCAAAATAGAACCATCCCTGGTGCTCAGGGGGGGAGGAAGTTGGGAGTGAAGATAAGTGTTATGACACCATTGCATGCCAGTCTAGAAAAACTATCGCAATTAATTAATCAATTGGTCAATCAACAGATAGGTAGTTCTGCAAGGAAAAGGGAAGGGATGTTTAGCCAGCAAATGTAAGACATCTCCTTGACACTTCATGTCCATGACAGGTCATTTCCTAATTGGTGAATGTAGGACTATTTGTGTAACAGGCATTCTCACAGCTAGACAACACTGCTTTTCTTCTGCGAATAGCCAAAAATTGGTTACAATCCTAATTATATCAAAAAACTAGATTGTGTCGATTATAACTGAAGTGAAATGATAACAGCTGAATTGAAGATTTCTATTTTACTTGCAGTCAGATGGGTCCCAAAATGACTTCTGATAATGCATATCCTAAGCCTGATCCTCAGGCTTGTATTCTTTGTCTCTACTACAGGTAACGATAAGGAGGAAAGATATAATACAAATCTACACTGTGGATTATTATATCCACCTTTAGGACAAATAAAAGCATCCAAAATTTTGAAACAGCTTTATGATCCAAACATGGTATGAACTTTTTAACACCAAATCTTAAGGATTTTTTGCAAAAACCACAGTGGAAAATGTTTTATGTACGTACCATTATAATGGAATTAATGGTAAAAGTTGTAAAGGAATAGTATATTTTCAGAGCACAGAAAAATATTCAGTATCTGCCTTTGCCTTGCCTAAGCCACAAGCATGGAGAATAAAGTCTAAAACGCATATTTCAGAGATATGGACATTCCATGTTTTCTACTCCTTGGGTTTCCAAAATAGCTCTCAAGTTTCTTCAAAGGTTTATTTCACAAAGCAGAGCTAAAGTGTAATGAGAAAAGGCTGAAAGAAAAGCTCTAACCCAGGGACATCAGGTGGCCTTTGAGAAGCACTTTAACAAAGCTGAAATGGACATCTGTTAGCACCTTTCATAATGCCCCCTGGAAAATGCACTGAATCCGTTTAACTCTTGGCATCTGACAAGCAGGGATTCTCTAGGTCCTGCATAAATTGGATGCCCTAAACATAAGCTGCAAAGTGGCTCTGACAGGGTAAAAATAAAACAACATGAGCCAAAGTGAAACTCCCTTCTCTTCCTTCGCTTTTCTTGCCCTAAAGGGGAAAATGACTTAATCCACGCTGGCTAAATCACAAGTGAACCATGGGTAAGGGCCCCAGGTCAGTCCAGGACAAGAGAATGACATCTGTTAATGTTTGGGGTTGGGATAATTCCCCAGGCACTTTTAGAAACAATGCCAGCTTTGAAATAGCTGGTCACTTTGTCCTTTAGGACGTAAACATTATTCTTCAAACTTTAATAATAGAAACCAAACTTCATGCCACACTTAACATGGCAACATAGCTACTCCATTTTGCAAAAGTAATTAAGTTTCTTTACCATGACAGTAAAATACTACAGACTGAAAAGTACACATGGTAAATTAACTCAGGTATTGGGTGGCCTGAATCTTAACATTGTATCTTTCCCAACCTGGTCAGTTGGGCAAAATCTTTATTCTCCCTTGGTTTATTTCTTTTATAAACAGAAATCCAAGTAATCCTGAAATACAGTTTCCTTTTATCTATCATAAAATATATATCTGTGAGTACTTCTGTAGGGAAAATGAACCAAGAGAACATTGTAGAATACTGTGGGTTGTACATTTACCCTCAAATCTTCTGGTTCTTTCAATTCACATTTATTTCTTTTTAACTTTTTCTTTTGACGTATAATAATTGTACGTAGTATTTATGGCTATGTAGTGCTGTTTAGAAACATACTGTTTAATGATCAGATCAAAGGAATCAGCCCATCCATCCTCCCTAACATTTATTGTTTATTTGGGTTGGAAACATTCAATGTCCTTCTAGCTGAGGCTATATGTTACTAACCATACTCAGCTGACAGTACTATAGAACACTAGAATTTACTCCTATCTAGTTATAATTTTGTATCCTTTAACAAATCTCTGTATTCCCCTCTTCTTCCTGCCCTTCCCAGCTTCTAGTATCCCACTTCTACTTTTTCCTTCTATGAGATCCACTTTAAATTTCTGCATATGTCAGCTGACATATTTTTAGTGCCCAGTATATACCAGACATTAAGAGTTCAAAGATGAGCAAAAGTTCACATGCAGGTGAGTTAGGGAGACAAACACATCAAGAAATGATCACCATCCATGTAACTATTGAAAACAAGGAATCAGAGAAGAAAGAGAAGCTAACTTAGCAGGCAAAGGAGGGGCGTTATTAGGGAAGGTTCACTGGGTAGGTAACCTTCGACCTTTGCTAGTTAAGTAAGAATTCACCAGGTGGAAAGTGGTGTTGAGAGGAGAGGATGAAACAAAGGGTGGGGAGTACATTCTCACCCAAAAAAAGACAAGTGACCTTTATCTCAAATCCCAACTCTGATTGATTGGGAGTGGCTTCTCAAGATGTGGTGCTGACAAGGACAATGAAGCTGTGTGCAGACATCATTAAGTCCCACCCAGTAATCCGCCCGTAATCCCCTCAGTCCACCCCTAAGCTCACTTATGGCCTCAGTGGACAGCTCTTCTGCATACCAGGCAGCTTTCTGCTTCTCCTGCTGAGGACTTTTTCTGATTCCTTGGGAAGACGGCAAGGCACCTTGCAAGTACTGAGGATTCAATGCCTGCACAGGAAACCTCTAACCAGTGAGAAATGGGAGTCAATGGGAAAACATGCAAACTGCCGGTTCCCTCAGTGCCACGACTCTCAGGTGCATCCTTAACAATCACCAAAGGCTTTGCGGTGGGATTGAACCCAGCTGCCTATAGCAGAACTCGCTGTAACTCACTCACTTCCCCTTTTCTCTGACTCAGTTCCTTTGTTCATTTAAGCTTCCTGGGTTCACTTATGAAACCTTACACATTAGGTATCTATTGCTGTGTAGTAAATTATCTCCAAATTTAGCCACTTAAAACAACAACATTTATTATCTCTTATTGTTTCTATAGGTCAGGAAATTAGGAAAAGCATAGCTGGGTGGTTTCGGCCCAGGGCTTCTCCAAATTGCAGTCAATTTGGGCTGAAAGATCCACTTCCAAGGTGGTCCACTCAGATGACTGGCAAGTTGATGGCAGCTGTCAGGAGGGGGCCTCTTCACAGGTTGCTTGTAGGTCTTCCAAACAGGGCAGCTGGCTTCCCCCAGAGCAGCAGTTCTCAACCTGTGGGTTGTCTCATTAGAAAGGTTGAGAACCACTGCTCTAGAGGAAGTGACTGGATAGAGCAATGCAGTAGTCACAACTTCTTTTATGACTTAGGCTTGGAAGTTACACAGCATCACCTCTGTGGTGCTCTATTGATCCAACAGGCCAGCTTCATGTAATGTGAGATAGAACTATACAAGGACACTGATACAACGGGAGGCTAGGATCTTGGGGAACGTCTTGCACAGGCTGACAATCATACTCTATCTTAGGATTTAGCAGGAAAGTCTGTCGTGTTTCATTAGTGACATCCACCTTGAATGGGCCATGAGCAAGCTGTCAAGCACACAGACAGTGCTGGGGACCTGTGACCCTGAAGTTTCTGTATTTAATCCCCTAGACTTTCAGAGATTAAGTAGATTCTGACTAAGAATCTACTCATTCTGTAAACTCATTTCCAATTTGGTTGTAATTCTTCCAAAATGAAGCCACTCCCAACTTCCTACTAATTTATTCTTCCTTTGGGGACCCACATCGCTAAACAGGACTATACCTTTCCATATTATTTGGAAACATTTTCAGATCCTTTGGTTTTTTATGATAATACCAGACTGCTGTGGTGTCTAATATAAACACAAAATTCTTAAGACATGGTTTCTTCTAATTTGTAATTTATATTCATTCTCTAGCAAAAACCAGTCACTAGGAAATGGCAACAGAAATTCTAAATTATCCTTCATGATTACCATATTCATATTCACGTGGGAATTCCACAGTATAAATCAAATCTAAACAACCAAGTTCTGCCCCCAAATTCCTTAAGATATATACTACATAAATGGTATCAGGTAATTAAGTTTGCAGATGACAATTCAAAGCCTTCCTCTTTGTTCTCTGGCGACAAACCTAAGATAACTCTATCTAAAGCCCAATGATTTTCAAATGGCAAAAAGAGATTCACCAGGGTAAGAATTACACCTGATCTGTTTCAACCTCTCCCTGAAATAAATCCATAAAATCAGTCCATAATATTAACAATATTCTTAGTTTCCTTCCATAGAACATTCAAATTACAATCCAATTTCACCATGACATTTCCTTAAATTTTCCAGCATGGTTCTATGAAGATCACAGACACATACAAGACCTAAGCTAGTAAACACAGAGAAATATAAATATTTATGCATAGGAACACATTAAAAACTAAAAGCTTGAAACTCAAAACTGTTGAAATTTCTTATGTATGCTCTTCTTTCTAATGATGTGCCTTATCATTTCTAAAAGCAATTAAAAGCATCTCAGCAGGATATTATCTTTTCATAATATATTCTTGAGTCCAAGAGGTTAGCAACAAAATGTTAGTATTAGGATGTTGGCATAAAATGTGAGCATTAAATACAGATATTTACCTGGAAAAGAACAGATCAGGCCAACAAAAGTTTCAACACAGGCATGGGGGTTCAAAGCTATCTCTATTGCCAAAAGGCCCAACTCTTGTTGAATGCCATCTTTTATTATGACACTAGCTAGAAAGTCTGAGTTGCTTTCTTTTCAAGAAGACATCAATCTCCTTCTGACCATTCTCCATCTTAAGAAAAAAACTGTTCAAACTCTGAAAGGTACAGGCTTTGTTTAATATGCCAGAGAAATAGATTTAATTAACTTCATCATAGTGAAATCTCACAATGTAAACTGATTACCAAACTGGTGTCTGTTGAAGGTAATCAGTAGAGAGAGCCAAGCTAGACAGTTAAGAATCAAAGAAAAGCCTTTTTATTGTTGATGATCAAGAACAGAATCATCATGCCTGAATTATTCTGCCTTGACTTCCCTTTCTCTTTGTCTCTGCCAACCTGAGTTCAGCATCAAATGACCAAAACATTTTGGCTATGGTTGTGGGTGAATCCTATTTCCATATGGTGTCTGTGAAGAAATCTGTTTTATCTAGTTTAAAATAGTGATATGTCACGATTACATTTTGTGTAATATATGTTTGTGGTGTCTCAAAATGTTTGGTTTTTTTAAAAAATAAAAAAGTACTTAGTTCTGCTGAGTCATTCATTCACAAAGGTCCTGAGAACCATAATTGAGAACGCCCGAACGCGTTCATATTTTTTCGTTTAATAACATTGAGATATAATTCACATGCCATAAGATTCTCTTCAAGTATATAAGCCAGTAGGTTGTTTCTAGGGGGGTTTGTTTTGGTTTTCTTTTGTTTTGAGACAGGGTCTCACTTTGCTGGGCATTATCATAGCTCACTGTAGCCTCGAATTCCTGGGCTCAAGTGATCCTCCTGCCTCAGCCTCCCATGTAGCTGGCACTATAGGTGCTTCACCATTCCCCCTGGATATTTTTTTTTATTCTTTGTAGAGATAGAGGGTCTCGCTCTCTTGCTCAGGCTGGTCTCAAACTCCAAGCCTCAAGCAATTCTCTAAACTTGGCCTTCCACAAGTCAGTGTTTTAAATATATTCCCAAGGTTGTGCAACAACCACCAATGTAATTTCAGAACATTTTCATCCTCCCCAAACAAATCCCCATCTCCATTAGCAGTTATTCCCCACATCCTTCTCCACCTAGCCTCTGTCTCTATAAATTTGCCTTCTGTCTTCTCTATAAATTTGCCTATTCTGGAAAATTCATATAAATGGAATGCTACAATATGTAATATTTTGTGAAAGACTTCTTTGAATTAGCATAATATTTCAAAGTTAATCTGTCCTAGCATATAGCAGTATTTGCTCCTTTTATGGTTGAATAATACTCTATTGTATACATATACCACATTTTATTGATCTATTCATCAGTTGATGGATATCTGTTTTCTTTCCATTTGACTAATATTTATAATGCTATAAATGTTCATGTAAAAGATTTTGTGGAGACATGTGTTTTTAATTTTCTAGGATACATGCCTAATGTTGGGATTTGGGGGGCATATGGTACATCTGTCTTGAATTTTTAAAGAATTGCCAGTGTCTTCAAAGTGGTTGCACCATTTTGAATTCCCACTAGCAATGAGGGTCCTAATTTCTTCACATCTTCACCAACACTTGTTATTATTTGTCTTTTTTTATTTAATGAATATTGAAACTGCCTTGGACTACCACCCGTGATGGCTAAGAGGATTGTTGATCTCCTCATAGGAAGGAATTCAAGCAGAGAAATTCAACCAAGAGAAATAGAAGTGGAGTCAGAAGCAGAGTACACACTTTAGAAAAGGTAAAAGAGTAGACTGATCCAAGGAAGAACAGTGCCACCCTAGGGTTAGTGTCTGTCCTTTCATGCTAATCACTAATAATACACTCAGTTAGGAGTGGAATGTTCACGGTGTTTGTGGAAAAGGTGTAGAGAGAAACGGGAATCTTCCCCTTTCCTGACCCAATAGCATCTTTCCCAGAGTAGTTGTGGCACTGATGGGTGTTTCTTTACCATGATAATAAATGAGGTCATTTAGGGACATTGTCACTTCAACTGTGCTATGTTCCAATTAAAGGAATTCCCCTTTTTACCATAGATAAAGATGTTATTAGTGAAGTAAAATAACTAAAGGGTCCCTATTGGCTACATTTATCTTACCTGAGCATATTCACATTCTTATAACTTTCTTATCCTGTTGGCCTTCTCTTTCCAAGCCCTGCCTCAACTTCCTACAGGGTACCTGATTCCTGTCTCAATATGAAATGGTATCTTTTGTGGTTTTGACTTACATTTTCCCAATGACTAATGATGATGAACATCTCTTCATATGGTTATTGGCCATTTAGATTATCAATTTTAGAGAAAGATCTATCCAATCCTTTGTCCATTTGTTAATTAGGTTTTCTGTTACAACAGTTGAGTTGTAAAAAGGACTTTAAACATTCTAGGTATTAGACCCTCATCAAATATATAATTTGAAAATATATTCTCCTATTATCTAAGTTGTCTCTTTACTTTATAAATGGTGTTCCTTAAAGTGCAAAAGTTTTTAATTTAATCCAATTTGTATGTATTTTCACACTTTTGGCATAATTTCTAAGACCATGCCTAATCCAATGCCCAAAATAATTTACTTCTTACATTTAAGTCTATAATCCATTGTGCACTAATTTTTGTGTATGATATGAGGTAGAGAGTACAACTTGATTCTATTTCATGTGAGTATCCCAGTTGCCCCAACATTTATTAGAAAGACTATGGTTTCCTTATGAAATTGTCTTGGCACTCTTGTCAGTATTACACTGTCTTGATTACTACAAATCTGTAGTAAGATAAGGTTAGCAATCAGAAAGTGTGACATATCCAACTTTGTTCTTCTTTTTCAAGATTGTTTTGAGTATTATGGATCCCTTGAATTTTTGTATGAATTTCAGGATAAGCTTGTCCATTTCTGAGAAGAAAGAGAGATTGGATTTGAAAGTGATTGTGTTGAATATGTAGATCAATTTGGGTAAAAAATATCTTAACAATGTTAATTCTTCAAATCCATAGACATGAAATGTCTTTCTACTTACTTGGGTATTCCTTAACTTCAATCAGTGATGTCTCTTAGTTTTTAGTGCTAAGTCTCAAATTTATTTTATTAAGTTTATTTCTAAGTATTGTATTCATTTTCATGCTATTGTAGATAATTCCTTTCTTAATTTCATTTCAATTTGTTCATTGAAAATGGATAGAAATACAATTGAGTTTGTATATTGACTTTATATTGCAACCTTGCTGAACTTGTTTAGTAAATCGAATGATTTTTTGTGGATTCACTAGAATTTTCTGTGTAGAATTTCTGTAGCTTTCTAGAGTCCTATGGGTATTTCATAGCCTTTCAAAGACCCCTGCAGGTCTTTGAAAAAAATTCCTCAGGGAATTTTTTCTTTTAAGTTTTTTTTGTTTTGTTTTGTTTTTGTCAACCTTTTGTTAGCCCCAAAGACAACTCACAAAAGTGTAATATTAAACAATTGCCACTAATTATTTCTAACAAATACCTTGGGGACAACATATTTCTACAGAGTAAGTTATGGATCAAGTCAAAGACAAACATGCCCAAGAATAGAGCTTGTTAGCAAACTTCAGATGGGTCAAACAGTGAAAATTCATTGGGTTTTTACAAAAACTGCAAACCCATTTTTCCCCCTTCCAATGACTGGTAGGCTACTGGTTTTCACACCTATCTAACTACTAGGCTATTAGTTTTCAAGGCTACCAGAGCTGGGGAAGGGGATGGGAATTATGGAAATTTTTTAAATGCTATAATTCTCACTGTTCTTACTAAGTTTCAGTCACTTTTCTTGAATAAACACTGCCCACATTGTTGCCAGCATTTAATCAATTTCCAGTGTCCCCCTAAGGTTGACTTTGACAATAATATCTTTTTGCCAGTGTTCTCATTTCTTTTATGCAGAAGTGAATTTTTAAAGATCCTTACTCCATCATTCCATAGTTGGCCCAATGTCTTTTTATATTTTTATATTTTTTCCTGAGACTCCTACTGCAGATTCTAAAAAGAAAAACCAAAGATAAAACTAGACTTGAGCCAGTCAAAAATGTACCTAATAGGAAGTGGGCAGATGAAGTAGTTGTCAGTTCTAAAAATTAAAGAAAAATTAATGTGCCAATTCGTATAAAGTTCTTTAAATCTTTTTTTTTTTTTTTTTTTGAGACAGAGTCTTAAGCCGTCACCTTGGGTAGAGTGCCGTGGCATCACAGCTCACAGCAACCTCAAATTCTAGGGCTTAAGTGATTCTCTTGCATGAGCCTCCCAGGTAGCTGGGACTATAAGTGCCTACCACAATGCCCAGCTGTTTTTTGGTTGTAGTTGTTATTGTTATTTGGCAGACCTGGGCTGGGTTCAAATCCACCAGCTCCAGTGTATGTGGCTGGTGCCCTAGCTGCTTGAGCTATAGGCGCCAAGCCTTAAAATCTTTTTTAAAATGGTACAGCCCACTCTTTTCAAACTTGTTTTCCTTTGCTTACTATTAATTCAGAATGAAATCATATTGGAAATCATATTTTCAGTATACTAAGCATGCAAGTCCATTACAATATTTCTTCCTAGTACTCACTGATCAAAGGAGGAGCAATTCCCCAATTTTGCTACTTCTTCCATACTCAGTGCATATCTCATTAGCAGTGTTACCAAGGTAAGGCTTGTCATAGCAACTATAAGAGTAATGCAATGTGCTGAGAAAAATTAAACTCTTTTGCCTTCTCTAAAACTTAAACCTTTAGTATAATAGCAACATCTCATAGACTGCTTCTAAATGTATTGGAGAAAGACAAAGTCCCATTGATAGTACCAATATATATATGCATTATACAATAAGGATTTAGTATGGGTTAAGGTTTGTTTCTGGATTTTTTAAAGGCTATTCCTTAGCATCTAACTTCCAAGATTGTATGAAATCTAAATGTTTATAGATAGTCATGTGAAATAACAACATTTCATATAATCATTACATTTCATGACGTATTACACCACAGCTGATGGCACCCAAGGAATCCATACTTACCCTACTAAAACTGATTGGTGCTATTAGTAGAAGGTGCAGAAATTAGTCCCGTTCAGATACCTCCAAAGTGTAGCACTTGCTCCTTCTATATTTATAAGCAAGTCACCCTAACCAAGAGCTCCCTCACTGTGAGGGGGGCATATCAGGATTCTCACCTTAGAATAGGCAAGTTTTGAAATAGAATAAAATCATAGTGTGCCTCTTTCTTGATTCAGCTAATTTCTGAATGACATTTTGATAAGCACTGGAGGTAAGATAAACCTGCTATTTATAACAAAATTATCCCTGAGCCGTAGACAAGAATTTTGACTATAGAATTCAGCAAGAATGCCCTGATACCAAGGCTGGGTGAAATGAAAACACCCTGATCACTGTATACCTTTGAAGTCCATAACCAAGGGACAGGAAAACTTTCTCTCCTTCCTTTAAGAAGAGGCAATTCCAAAGGCTAGAGCAAGGATAATTTATCTATATGCTATAAAAAATTTGAACTAAAGATTTTAATTTAAAGAATCTGGTAGGATTTTTTGTTTTGTTTTCAGTTTGGGGTTTTTTTGTTTGTTTTTTGCTGTCATTTATCTGAACTAACATCTTAGATGCTTGCTTGCATTGTGATCTTCCGGCAAACCTTGTGTCAAGATAGGCCCTTTCATCTTTCCAATGGCTTTGGGGCATTTTTTTCAGTGCCAAGATCACAGCCCTGCAGCCATCCATTGCACAGATGAAGCCAAATCACTTGGCCTTTCCTTCACAAATATCCCTCCTACCCACAACAAAGCAGTGAATTTCCAATAGCATTTAAGGCCTACAAATCGTCTCTGTAAATCTCCCCACACAAGGAAATCAATAGGTATTTTTGGAAAGTCAAAAAGTTCCCTAGATACTAATAAGCTGAAGATATTGGGGAAGTGGTGAGTAGGTTATAATCCCTTGGCCTATTTTCCTATCCAAAGATTGAACCCTGAAAGAAGATAATTTTCCTTTAAAACAAGCAAGGCTGTCCTTAGCCAATGTGACCTTGAACAAATCTAAGCCTATTGGCTTCCATTTCCTTATATACAAATGGAAATTTAAACAGTACCTACCCTCACAGGTTGTAATGAGGCCTAAGTGAAGGTGAAATACCTACCTTACTATGGTAATACCTACCAATCCATGGTATCTCTGAAGATGATGAGGTGATAATGGTAAGAAAGATGATACTGAGGATTAGCTGCCACCATTGAAATTTAGCTAAAAAAAACCTCCCTATTCGTCTGATCATCTCTTTTCTGTATCCCTTACAATGGTTTGTCCCTAGCACTCTATAAAGTTAGATCCCACCCCCAGATAGAAATAGAACATCACAGTTTAGTAAGTTTAAATATCCTCAAATTACAGAGAACTACCAGAAAACAATAAATAAAGCACTCAACAGGGTGAATTCAGGTGCCAAGGCATTTATCCCAGAGCAACATTTTGTTGGTAGCAGAGAGGAAGGAGTACATTAGACCAAGTAAAGACAGAAGAAACAGAGCTGAATTCAGGGCCCCCCTGGATAGAGGATTTTGTGAAGTAGATTCAGGAGTATCACAAGGAACATCTTTGTTGGATGAGCTGGGCTCTGGAGACTTTTGCTAGTGTTGGGTGATTAGAGCATTACACAAGTCCCCCCAGCCCTCCTCCTGCTCTTAATTTTGTAGATTGATTTGACTACTCACCAGTTAATAAAGATATTTGATCCCGGCTTTCAGGTTATACTACTTATTAGATGATAAAACTCATTTGAGAACTAAAGAGAAACATTTAATTACAATTCATCTGGGCAAGAGCACTTAATAGATATTATAAAGAAAAGCAAGATCTAATCTTCTAAAATTTAAATTCCAAGGCTTTTGTGGTAGGGATAGGGGTTTGCAAAGATGCAGGTACCAATGATTAAAATAAATTTTTTTCTGATTAGCTAATATAAGGAAGGCCAATTTGGTGTAATAGTAAATCCATACAGAAGTTGAAGTCTGACGATCTGAATCAAATTCCATCTCTGTCTCTAATGAGCCCTGTTACCATGAGAAAGTTAGTCACTTTCTCCATGCTTAGTTCTCTCGCTTGTAAAACAAGAGAGCTTGATACCCTATTTTCTTTTGTGCACTTTAAAATCTTTATACATGCTAATCATAAAAAAGCAGGGGCATAGCAAAGTAACAGCAAAATCCTCCCTCCTCACTACCCACTAGCCTCATTGCTCAGAGGTAACAATACGTGGTAGTTTGGATGTGTTCCTATGTATGGTATAAAGATATATGTTTTACCAAAAACAAATTAATTCTACTATATCAACCATTGTGCAATTGCTTTTTTATTACTATTTCCTGAGCTTCATTTCAAGTGAGTTCAGGTAAATCTACTTTATCCTTTTTTAGTACTATAAAACATGACATTGTGCCATGCTTTATTTAACTTTTCATCTGATTAGAAATTTAGGTTGTTTCTTTCTTTCTTTCTTTCTTTTTTTTTTAGCCAATACAAATAAGGCAGCAATGAATATTCTTGGACAAATGTTTGTGCCAATTTAGGCTCACATGCCTGTTGACAATAGATGTCAATTTCTAAGAAATTGACTTTTTCCTACTTTTTCTAGACCATATTTTTTTGTCTAAAAACATGCACAGAGAGATTTAGCAAGTGATTCTGAACACCATCTCTCATTTTCTCTCTCTCCCTCTTTCTCTAAAAGAAAATAAAGAAGCAAATATAATGACATTTTGCTGCAATTTGAGCAGAAACCAACACTAAAGCTCACTCGGGGTTTCAGAAGGTGATATTTAATATCATCAATAGTGGGATATAGTTTAAACTGTCAGCCCCTTCAGAATTTTAGAGAAATATTTAGAAATTGATGAATGTGAATAATAACAAAGTAATGACATAGTAGGGTATGGGAAAGATGTAAATTACCTAAAGAAAAACATTAGAGCTCAGCTGAGAAGAACAATCTCTTTTTCTGACTGATACAACTGAGCAAAGAAAATAATTCAACTTCAAAGCCAAAACAAAAAAATTAACTACTTACCATAATTGAGGAGTAAAGATTGACAGTTTGCTACAAAAGTTAATCTCCTGATTCATGTTCAAGGCATTGGCTCAACAGAGTACCATCACTTATAGTATTGCCTATGAGTTAATGAAATTTGCTATCAGAAAATTTACAACTTCCTGTGTTTAAGAACAAAGGTCTCTTAAAAAATGAGATGTAATTTTGGTGGTTCATGCCTTTCAACTCACACACTGCGTATTACATCAAGTCAACAAAATATGGTAATTAAAACCAATAAAATTTACTACAAAGGAAATGGAGACTATGATGGATGGTACGTTCACCTGTTTCTGAAGGTGGAGTATTTCAAGTGGGAGAAGAGGAAGTCAGGTCAGAAAGTCATGAACACCATCTTATTTTCTTCCAGTATTACATTTATCCATTCATGCCCATTTACTTCACACATGCTTTATTTTTACTGGGACTGTCCATCTCCATCTCAGAATGAGACATTTCCTACGCATGGGAAAAGATTTCCATTTCCAAATAAAGTTTTTTCTGCATCAAAATTTTCTGAAAGTGTAATGAGGAAATCACTTTCAACTCAAGTCCTTGAAACAACATATGTAGGTTTTTGTTTGATTAGGAAATCTCATATGGTGGCAAAATTATTCCAAGAGCCATTCTTGTCAGGCCACCATGACTAGTGTGTTCTTTCTTTATAACAGCATCATTGAGAGAATTCTAGAATGTGGTATATTCAAAGAGCCCAGGGCTGATTCTTTCACAAAAAGTACAGCTGTATGACTCTGAATTTATATTAATGTACTCTTAAGGAAATCTTGAGTCCATAATAAAGCCATATAATGAAAAATTAAAGTCCATGATTTCTAATATCCAATCCTTACTTTCTCAGTATTATAAACCAAAAGTATTTATAAGTTTGTAAGATTTACAGTGTTTCAGAACTATTCCTTTTAGTATGAAATTACCAACATAGAGAAACAGGTATATTTTCCATAAATCATACAGAAATTCTTGTCTTGGGCAAAATGCTTCACATAAAAATATCTCATTTGAGTCTGGATTCTACATAATGCCTGGTAGGGAGACTGCTAGTCTGACTATTTTCTGTTGTTACCTGCCTGACTTTCATTCACTCATCTTTCACACCCTGATTTTTCATGTGGAACCACCTCTTCTGTAGTCTCAGTAGGGTTGGGTTCACCATCTCCATAGCCCCCCAGGAGGACAGGTGACCCAGTCTGACCAATTACAGATCACATCCCTGGAACCATAGCATTCATTTAGGGATGAACAAAGGAGCTCAGTTGAGGCTGGTTATAGCCCATGAGTTTCAATGCCAGGACTCTACTTTGAAAGAGAGAAGCTCTGTTTCCATGGGTACTGCTTTTAATTGATGGATGCTTTCCCAAGCAAGTCTTTCCTTATTATGTTTTGGCCTTTTTCTCAATTTTCTAGGAGCTTTTGTAACATGAAAAACCTCAAACCTGGATATTTTACATTTCATTTCCACTGGCTTTTGATTTATTAATTTTGACCACTTTTAGCTTGCTGGGCTTTGTTGGGTTTTGTTTTTTAAATTTTACTCCAGCCAACTCTTTATATATCTTATTCTTTTGAAACCAAAGTATCCAGGAACCACCAGAGAATAGAAAAAAAAAATTTGTTTTAGAAGTATCAGCATCTAGGCACATTGCAACCATGTGGAATTTAATTGGTCTTTAAAAAAATAAAAATAAAACAACTACACCCAAAAACTCAGCACTTTTTTTTTCTTTCTAGAAGATTGGCTGGGCATCCTGCAAAACAAAGAACTTATTGGGAGTATGAGGTTCAGTGTGAGAAAATATAAGATCTCTTTCTCCATATAGGGCTGAAAACGTAACTTGTACTGACTTAAGTTGAGAGAAAGAGGGGGGGCAGAGAGAGAGAGAAGTACAATCAAACTGTGGCTTAGGACACAAATAGATTCAGGATCCAAATGATGTCACCAGAACCCATTTTCACTCCCTATTTCCACTCTTGTCTTTTATACCTTTGGCTTTACAGTCAGGATCTGAAAAATCCAGGCTCATGTTAACACCTGAAAAACCAAGGCTCGAGTAGATCTTATAGCTAGGAAAAGAGAAAGCACACAAAATTTTCAATGCACCTCATTGGCTTTGGCTGAACCCATTCATTCATTAATTCACTCATTCCTGTTTCTCTCTGCACAGTCACTTTCTGATTACAAACACATGGCTTATCACAGCATCCCTGAAACGGTGACTTCAGATCACAAGTCTATATGACTTCCCAACTCACATCTCCAAAGGTAACTAATTCAAACACTATTTCTTAATTTTAAAAACCATGGAGAGAGATTCTGACAGGTGCTACCTTGACTAAGCTCTCTAACCCCTAGTCCAATTGTGGGAGCCAAAAAATGCTGCCTCTTCAAGACAGTAAGGCAGAGGTTCTAAAAATCAGAGGGACAGAAGAGGAAGCAACAGTCTTCTTAAGCATAGCACAGTCCTCACCTCAGCACACACACATTTCAAAGCCTTTTTGGGTCTTCCCTTATGCCAACCTGTTCTCCCATGTGGCAGAAGAATAAGACATGAACAACTCTTTCCAGGCTGGGCAGAATTCCCAATTCCGGCCTCTACCATGTGCTCTCAGAGTACAAGTTTCATCCCAGACCAGTGAAGTGGGATTAATAGAACATTTGGATGACTCTCAACACCAGTGAGTCCAGTAAAACTCTTGGACAACTTCAGCTTAACTTACAACATACCAGCCATGCAAGATACAATGAGTTCAACTCCCTGCTCCATCAATTAGGAGCAATATTGCCTTGGGCAAGTCACTCAACTTCTGTCACATTTTCCTTAAAAGTAAAATGTAACTGCCATGTTTGGGAGGTCCCTGTGGATTGTGATTTTTTACAGTAAGTCTGTGAGTTGTGATTTTTACAATAAGTCTATTTGATGGTATTCTCTGTGGGTTGTGATTTTTTTACAGTAAGCCTATCTGATGGTAGGCTTAATTCTTAATCATTCAGGGTATCTCTTAATCCTTAAACACCTGTTAACATGCTAAATTTTCTCCCACCCTGCTGTCTCTAACTGATGACATGGTGATGTCAAAGAGGAACATGAATCTAAATTCTCAACCCAGCCCTGGACCTAGACATGGTGTTGCCTTAAGAAGGCACTAAACTTGGGCCTCCAGATTGTCACCTCAAAATGAAGTAATTGGAACAATTGTTTCTTTGTTTCCTTCAGGCTTTATTCTAAGATTACCACTTAAGCAGAGCAATCATTTTAAGACTGAACTTGAGGTAATTTAAATGAATGTTACTGTCACGGAAAATTAAGATGGCTTTGTTAAATGAGAAAAGTACCAGGATGTTGTCAAATATGGTATACTCTTGTATAAATGTGGCTGGGCGGAAAAAAATATAAGAGGGCATCCTCTTAGTAAGGCTTCTGCTAAGTTCTCTGAGGTAATATCCTGAGAGGATACAGCTCCTCATTAAGAGGCCCGGGCTTGGCTCGGCACCTGTGGCTCAATCGGCTAAGGCGCCAGCCACATACACCTAAGGTGGCGGGTTCGAGTCCCCAGCCCGGGCCCGCCAAACAACAATGATGGCTGCAACCAAAAAATGGCCAGGCGTTGTGGCGGGCGCCTGTGGTCCCAGC
>CAUYQV010142564.1:0-19267 GCA_963574575.1 Galagoides demidoff
GCCTGTGGTCCCAGCTACTTGGGAGGCGGAGGCAGGAGACTCGCTTGAGCCCAGGAGTTGGAGGTTGCTATGAGCTATGATGCCATGGCACTCTACCCAAGGGGATAGCTTGAGGCTCCGTCTCAAAAAAAAAAAAAAAAAAATCCAAACCTGAGACAAAGGCACAAGGTGCCCCAGCACTGTCCCCCAGTGGTGTTCTCCTCTGATAGGGTCATCTTAAATCTCACGCCTAATGCCTCAGCTAACAGCTGGGGCTTCCACAGAAAAGGAGCAGATGGCAGTGAAACGACACCCTAGAATTAAAATCTGAGTAGAGAGTTCATTTATGCAACTATTTTTGAAAATGTTTTTACAGTTGAGTAATTTCACTTTGTAAAACATTTTTATGTCATATAAATAATCCCAAATAGATTGCTTTTTGAACACGGATTGTTTTTTAAATAAATTTCTCTTTTTAACTAAAGGCAAAACTTCATGGAAGTTCTCTATTGGAGAGTAAAACTGCATTATTTCCAAAAACTCTCAAACATTGGTTCTGGCCTAGAAATCTTAATTATGGTCTTTATTAGGGAACTTAGGGTTTTTTTTTCTTTTAGCTCCTTATTTTATAAGTAAGAACACTGAAGCAGGGGTATTAATCAACAAATCCATGATTAGATAGCTTGTTAGTATAGAATCTTCTGATACGATAGAAGTTAGAATCTTCTGATTCGGAGGGTCTTTTCACAGACAAAAACCCAACATATGTGTAAAGTTTAGACTTTTCACACATCCATTTTCAATTTGTAAACAATAAGAAACGTTCTCATAAATTATACTTTTAACTTTTGGAAAATATCTTTTCTTAATTATGGTAAAATATTCGTAAACCACCGTTTCCCATCTGAAACCATAAATGCCCTCTTCCCAGTATTTTTTATTTCTTGGTAGAGATTGGAGAGGGGCAAAGACACAAGTTCAAGGTATCTCAATCTTTAATCTGCTTTGCATAGTTAGAAATTTGAGTTAAAAAACTTGTTCTTAAAAAGGAAGCATCTGTCTACCTGAAGAGTTAATAACTGTGCTGTGCAATAGAGGGGCCATTAGCCACAGACACGCCTCAGGAGCTGGGTTTTAGTTTTATTTAATTTTAGTTAATTTAAATTAAAATACAAAATAGATATATTGTTCATTTATTGGAAAAAATATAAGTATATTTGAAACAATTTTGGCATATGAATATATTTTTCACCTAGAAATTTTATGTAATCTAAATTTGAGTATAAAAGACATACCATATTTTAAAGACATATGAAATAATAAAATATTTAAAGAATTATTTTATATATTACATATTAAAATGATAATATTTTGGATATATTACTATATTGAGAGCAATTATTTAATTGCACCTTTTTCTTTTTTTACTTATATATTTTGGCTCCTAGAAGACTTAAAACTACATGGGTGGATTGCATATGTTTCTGTTGTACAGCGCTAATCTATACTATAGGAAGCTGCTTACTGCCTTGACTCTTTATGTTGACCATGTAAGGAAACTCCTACATCCCGACAGTGACAGAAGTCGCCATCTTCCTAAACCAAAACACAGTTTCTCTCACTCATGTCTGTTTGTATAATTAGACAAGCTGTTAACTTTTACCTTTAACTCTTGGATCTGTTTTGGTGGATGAATGTTTGTTGTTTTATTTTTTTCCTGCAGTGGCATGCATATAACCCCATGCTCCAGCTTCCTTACTATGAGATGACAGCTCCCCTGCCTAATAGTGCAGCCGTGCCTTCCCCACTAAATCATGTTCCAGACACAGAAGCTGGGCCCAGCTCGTACGAATGGACTCATCAGCAGCCAAGCGACTCGGACCTTTATCAGATGAATAAACGAAAAAAGCAAAAGCAAACCAGTGATAGTGATAGTAGCACGGAAAACAGTAGAGGAAATGAATATAGTCACAAGTTCCAAAAATGTAAGAAGAGAAAAAGATATTAACATTGCCTTCAAGTGACGTTTACCTGCACTCTTCTTAATTCTCTTCAAAGAAAAAAAGAAACTATCTGTATTCTACCAAATGACCAATTTCATGCCTATCTTGTCATTGTTGGAATATATAACAATATGATTTATTTGATCTGCTATTCAGTTTTTGCCTTGAATGACAAAAGCTTTTTAAAAAGAACAGGGTGTACTACTTTTGTATACGTCATAGTTTTGACCCATTGACGATAAGAAATGCACTTTAGGTCATTTTGTTTTAGTACCTATGATGAACTCTCAATAAATTATTAATCAAAAGTCACTTACTGAACCCTTAAGGGTAAAGCACCATGCTTTCCCTATACTGTCACCTGTCCCCCTGAACTAAAAATAAGCTGGGATTAGAAACGGTGGGGTAGATTTTCTCAAAAACTAGGGCAAATAAAGATTCTGTGTCTTTCCTAATGAAGATGTAATAAACAGACTTTAGTTTCCTTCCTGAATAATATTTTCATGTCTAAGTATATTTTTTCTGAGCCATATTCTCCTTCCGTTTTATTTTATAAAGTGAATATATATGGCAGTGATACCAAAGGAAAGATAATTATCATGAGACCAGCTTTTGGATCATTCCTGTTTTATACATTTGTATGTAAATAGTGCTACTTCCCTCTTTGCTTCTCCCTTAATAATTGTATGTTGTGAAAATTAGTTGTTTCTGTCAATATTTATTCACTTCTTCTGACAGCAGGGTTTGAGAGGATACATTTAACATATTTAAAGCTTAAAAATTAACAAGTAAATAACATGATATTTTATTAATGTATAATTTGTAATACTGACTATCCAAATCAAGTTCTCTGTTATTGGTTCATTTATTTTGGAAAATAAATAGACTACATGTAAAATTAATGGCTTATTTAGACAACTTTATGGCTTATCATAAACTAGAATGGTGAAAAATCACATATTTAACCTAAAGCTAATTGAAAGAATCATGTAACTCCATTGGGAGTTAACCACCCAGTCCCACAGTAAAAGCCATGCTTGAATGTTCCTTTTGCATCTTATCTAGCACTTTATAGATATTTATTATTTAAAAGAATAAAATACGTTTTTAACAAAAGGAGTAACTGAATTTAAATCTTGGTTATATATACTTAGAGTAGTGGGGTTTAAAACATAAATATTCGTCTATCTCCATCTGATCAATATGAAAAACTAAATTTTGCTTTATGATGTTTTATCTATAGTTACACATTTTTGTGTATTCAGACAAGAGAGGTGAAATTTCTTATTTTCAAATTCACATATTTTTGCCAGTTAGAATCATGCCAAAGGTAAAATACTTTACATATAATTAGAAAATAATACATCTTTAAACACATTAACTTCACTTCAGCCTTTTCTTTAGTTCTTCTAAAGTTTAACTTAGTTCTAAATTACTTGGTAGATACATGTGTATAAGGAATATCTTTTAGCAATTAAGAATAATGTGTTTGAAAATTATCCTGAAATATTGTAACATGAACTAAAACAGACAAAAAAAGAATTGTCACTCCTTTTAACACAGACAGGACGTACCTCAATATCAGTTTTAACAAATCAACCAAGTTGAACCAAGCAGAAAGCTAGGCAATTTACCTATTTGACATTGTGTCTTTTATTGTTAAAAAAATATAAACCTTCCCTAAATTGTTAATATCTGCTACAATCTATATAATTTTAACTTATCAGTTTTCTCAATGTTACATATTTTATTTGAGAATCATTTAAATTATTTGCCTTAGAAGGTTTTATTTTCTGATTTTAATTCCCTACTCTCAATAGCTGTTTTTTTACTGATGTACATATTCTACTCTAAATGCTAGAAGAAGCTTGGAATTTGAGAACAAATCAAACATTTCATAAACTCTCCTATTAATTCATATGACTATTAATGAAGACTAATAGTGACTAATGTGAATATTATAAATATGCATACTAAAAATGAGTCTGTAATGCACCAAGCAGGGGAAAAACAACAGAAACATTACAATAAAAGTAGTGAAAAAAATATGAGTGGCAAACACACCCTTGAAATCTGCTGAAGTGACCCACCTTGTGCTATTGTTCCAATGTGTAGCTATTTAGACAAGGGCATCACCTTTGAAATCTCGGCTTTCAATGCAATTGTTATGAGATAAGCAACTAATTTTTGTAATATTATTTTCATAAAATTCTGATGTAATAAAATTACAGTTAGACATTATTGCTTGCTTACAGTTTAACGACAAAAAAGAGTGAAGAATCATTCTTTCTTTAGCACTATCTAGGTGTGAAAACATTATACCCTGACGTGGAGTCAAGCACTTCTTTGTGTTTCTAATACTAATAAACTAGTGGGTGATCAGAAAGCCAAATTTCTCTGTCTTGCCAATATTTCTAACACTATATCTCAAAATCTTTTTCTCCATTGTGTATGGAACATGCCATTTGTACGTCTCATTAGCTCTAGAAATTCAGCATTTCCCATCATATCCTAATTTTTCTCCGCACATTTTCTTCTTTGCTCAGTTCTGGCTAATGTTCTACTATCGACCATTTGCTCAAGGGTTGTGACACTGACCTTGCTTCAGTGACTTACCCAGAACTGTTTCAGTCCCTTTTAAACCACATGCAGGCTTCAATCAAAATGAAACACTTGATAAAGGCATAAAAATGGGCCCATTTACTGGGAATATGAACAGGATGAAAAGAAAACAGTGACACCAATGGCCCAGCTCCTTCTCCAGTTAAGTGTCTGAGGGCTGGGTATTCTTTCCAGTAAATATAACTCAGTAGATGTGGTTTAAATGGCTACTCCTGAAAGATGGTTTGGCTGTTCTATTCCCTAACTCCCTGTACCTAGGAAGGAAGGCTAGAGGAGTACTCTCGGCTCCTGGAATATCATCTTAAATAACAGACAGGATAAAAGCTGCCACCACTCTGGTCTCTGCTCACAGTTCAGGCCCTGTACAGTGTCCATCTTCCACTTCTGTTACAACCATCCCATTAAAGCTGGTTACATCGGAAGTCAATCGGTCTCTCACTAACATTTCTCATTAAAAAAATCAAATCACCCCAGCTTCCTATTCCATCCTAAGTGATTTTATTCCAACCTCCAAAGTTAATACCAAGAGAAATGTTGCACATTCAGTCATCGATCCAAGCTTTTCAATCAAAATCCTGGGCGTTATTCTAGGAAACTTTCCATTACTCTAATCAGTAGGTCTCATTGTGACGATGTTCAGGTTCTCTTTATTTCCTGCATGGCATATTTATTGAACAAATTAACCAATATGAATGAATATCATCCTAAATACCAGTTTTGGTACTGAGGCTACAGCCCCAGCATTCAAGGAACTTCTGGTCTACTGGCATTGATGGAAAGAGAAATGATTTCAGAAAACAGCACAGGGGAAGCGCATTGAGGCTCCACTCCTCAAGAAAATAAGTTCTGAGAGGAGGGTGGTGCCTGTGGCTCAGTGAGTAGGGCGCCGGCCCAATATACTGAGGGTGGTGGGTTCAAACCCGGCCCCAGCCAAACTGCAACAACAACAAAATAGCTGGGCGTTGTGGTGGGTGCCTGTAGTCCCAGCTACTTGGGAGGCTGAGGCATGAGAATCGCCTAAGCCCAGGAGTTGGAGCTTGCTGTGAGCTGTGATGCCACAGCACTCTACCGAGGGCGATAAAATGAGACTCTGTCTCTAAAAAAAAAAAAAAAAAAAAATTCTGAGAGGAATCATCAGACTACATGGAATAAAGGAGAAGTTCTAGGAATTTGAAGTGTTTTATTTCTGACTCTCAACTGTTCCCACAGCCATGCCCTTCATCCATCCTTGGATGGGTGTCTTTAAATGTCAAGCCTATATGAGTAAAAAGGCTTATCACTTGTTAGTGACCACCCCAGCCTCTTAAGGATATATTGAAGATATGGGAATGGCAATTAAAAAAAAGATAAAAAGAAAAAAGAAAAATAAGCTACACTCTCCTGGAGTACAGCTTATTGTGGGAAGATAGATAAATAAAATATAAAGTTAGATTTTAATAACTGATAATTACTAAGAAAAAATGGACAGAAATGTTTAAGGATTAAAATCCACAATATATCCTCTTAGTCATCTGAAGGTGACTTTGTCAAGGGAGGAAGGGTAGGAAGCGAGGATGTGACAAGGACAAGAATATTCAGACTGTTGAAGTTATCCAGTTAAGAAAATATGGTGGTTTAGATCAAATGGCAGGAATAGAAGTGCAAGTAATTGTCATATTCAGGATATATCATGTAGATTAAACACTATGCATCCTGTCTGGTTTATAAACAACACCGATTACTTTACAAATAACTCCTCGTTGGATTGTCCCTGAATCCAAGATGTAATGATTTGGGGGGATGTAACAAATATAAACTTATGATTGGTGTACTTCCAAGAAGTACACAGTGGTCTTGAATACTTATTCTATTACTTTGGAAATGCCTAGAATTGTTCTTTTTCAATTGTAAGATTTAAAAAACCCATTGCAAAAAACATTCATATTACTGAATGGAACCTGGTGCTGCAATACACAGATGGATTTGCTATCATGATGTCTACCCATGTCAGTCATCAGAGAGGTCCATCCTCTTTCTTAGGCTAAATGCTGATCTAAACGCTGATCTCTTCCAGAAATGCTCTAACAGACACTCCCACAAATGATATTTTACTAGTAATCTTGGCATCCTTTAGTCAGTTGAACTGACACATAAAATTAACCATTACATAATGTTTCCCTGAGAATTTCATTTTCAATGATTATCACAAAATAGAATTAAGACTGGGTTGTCTAATGAGGTATCTAATAAGACCTTTTTCTAGGTTTGAGATCATTTCTACAGTTTTATAGTTTGAGACCAGTTCAATAATCATGTGTTTATATTTCTGCAAATAATTTAGTGCTATATTTTTTAAATGAAATTTTTGTTATTGATATAACTTTAGTATACTTAACCTGCATATATTATGAGATAAGACATTTGTGTTCAACTAACATATGCTGCTGTGAATAACCAGGCATGTATCAAACTCTATTTAATTGTTCAAATGCCTGTACAAATACTTTGATCTGAAAAATTGATGTGTTTCTTTTGAAACAGATAGTCTTAAATTAGTAATTCTGTTGCTTTAAGATTCATTTCAAATCTTCTGGCTTAAAAGGATTTGCCTCTGGAGACCTAAAGTTCAAAGTTTGAAATATTTATTCTTAAAAAAGTTAATAAATAAAATCCTTAGGTGACGGCAAAGCTCATGTCATGAGATTTGGGATGCAAATCAGACCAACCATGTACCTCAAATTCTACCCTCTAAATATATACACACAAGTAAAATCTGGTTCAATTAAATATCATATTTAATCATGATATAAGAAGCTCCAAAAGGTCAGCCTGTGGGTTGTGCATGAAAATTGAAAAGAGGCAGTTATAGCCATCACTTTGATGAAAATCTCAAGCCTGTCTAACAAACTGGTACCACCTCCACCTTCTACCCACAGACCATCCAGCTGCCTGGGCATCAGTTAATCTCTCCTTTCAATGCCTATCAAAGTATAACTTAGACAATCATTCTTATTCACTGTACTCCAGGAGTAATTGGGAACCAAATGAAAGAATTTGTGTGGGAAACCACAATGTACTTTTCTGAGGAACACTGGAGATAAATTCACTGAACTACTTCAAAGAACTAAATTTTTAAGTAATTGCAGAAAAAGAACATGAATCAAACTTTCTTTCCTTACTTCTGGACGTGGTCATTACCCAACTTAGGGAGTAGAAATGAATAAATGAAAGAATGAAAGAATGGACAAATGAGGGATTAAAACTGTAAGAAGTTAACAATCACAGTAATGATTTATTCAGGGTACTTCATGCTGGGCATTAATCTTGAGAATAACACTATAGAGATAAGGAACCTGAAGTTCACTTGCCCAAAATTACAAACAAAAGCTACAATATGACTCTCATGGAACTTGTTCCTGTGCCCTTAGTATATTACCACACTGGTATTACTACAGATTTACGTACAGGACATTAACTAGACAATGCTTTTGAATGGAAATTTGTTTCACATATATGATTAGGTCTTGCTAGAATTGATTTAATTGTCACTTCTAGATATAAACCTATGCCTACTAGTCAATGTGAATTTCATTGCCTAGTGTAAATTTCAAATCTATTATACTTACTTGGGGTAAATTAAATGGAGGTGTTCCTACAATACTTTCTGCAAAAGAACCATTTTATTATAAGAGTGATCTTTTTGTTCTTTGATCACTTGATCATCCTATTTCTGTTCCATACAAACACAGAAAATTTTAAAAGAACTGGTTGTGTGTGTATATTTTTAAGGAGAGAGGCTTCAGAAGCAAAATCAAAGCAAATCAAACAAAGCAGAACTTAAATGAATTCTAAGTACACAAAAACTACCACTTACAATGATGAGTGATAATGAAAGGCTACATTCTTAATTTTTAAACATTTCGCTTTTTAAATTTTTGCTTGATTAAATTTGTGTCTCTTGCTCAAAGAAACAGAAAATTGAGGCATGATTGTACTGAAATTTGAAATAAAGGCAGGGTTGTTGCCCAGACTACATAGCCAGCTGCTTACAAGAGGCCTTATGAGGTAGAATTGTTGAAATCAATATGGTTCAGCAAGAAGTCCTCAATGTTGAACTTCAGAAACATGATTTTACCTCCCCATTTATTATGAATACCCTCATACAAAATAATCTCATTTAAAGACCAATCCTCATCTCACCATGATCCGTATATATAACAACTATTTTGATTAAAGGTTACAGCATCCTTAGCTCACAGGTGTTTGAGGCAGCTAAATACACATGACCCAAGCTGAGCCAATCTTCCTTGACATCTTCCACTGTTGGCCAAAAGTGATTAGTCAGGAGTGGCACCCAAGCCAAGGTGGGCCAATTTATTGGAAAATATAAAAGGGGAAGAGAATGAATGGCTGTATTTATAAAATGTAAATTCAGGAACTTTCTGTAGTTGTTTTCATATTATGACTACATGAAACAAATGGAATCCTTTACAGAATACATTAACATAGATGTGCAGGGAAAGCAGAAATGAAAGAATGTAACACAGGCACTTAAGATCCAGGTTCACAATCTTCCTAAGACCCAGAAATTTCATGATAAATTCTCCCTTTTTGCTTAGGACTTTGATCCAGGTTCTAAATAAAACACTTCTGAAATACAAACTGTTTTTGTAAAGATCATGGGTCTAGCTGATAAGGAACTCTGTTAAAAGATGAGTTCTGGCACTTCCAATCTGAAGTGTAAGTTGCTTAACATTTCTTCTCTGGGTTTTCACTTCAGAAATATCATAGTAATTTACATGTCTACATGCTATATGAGGGCTTACTATCCAACAACCTCACCTTCCCTAAATAGTTATTCTCTTTAACATTTGCCAATCACCCATCTAATAACCCAAGTATGTTATTTTGTTGATGTTTAAATTTTCATATATTATAAATGAAATTTATGAGGAAAAAAGGTTAAAATTTTTCTTACTTATTTTTCATTTGCTGATTTATGTGCATTGACTTCTTTGTCCTTTGTTTCTATTGGGGGCTCATACGTTTCTCAAATATTTTTAAGAGGTCCTTATGTAAAAGGAGTTATAATGATTGACATTTCTAATCATTGCAAATATACTTTTCCTGTTTGTCAATTGATTTTGGTTTTGCTCAGACATCTTTGAATCAGAGAATTTAAGTTGTACTTAAGTCTGTTTTCTACATTTTGGTGTACATGATGCACAACTTTCTCAAGAAGGCTTTGTTATTAAATCATGTGACTATTTCGAGCATTTTTTTCTGGCATTTTATTTCACATTTAACATTTAAATGGATAGTCTATTAGAATTAACATTATTGTATGGTATAAGTTAAGGATTTATCCTTATTTATTCTTCAAAAATTTAGCTAAAATGACCCTTCTATAATAAAATAATTACCTGTAGGTATTTTGTACTTTTTATTCTATTCCATTAACCTATCTGGCTTTACAACAGTTCTATATGATTTCAATTACTGTGGATCCACATTATAATGTATTATTCTCACAGTCTTTTGCATCTCCATAGAACATTTAAAATAATACAATTTTATTACAATTAAAATGTGTTTTTCTACTTGTTTTCTTTTATTCATGCAAAATATTTTAAATTCAAGACATTCATACCAATAACTTTTAAAAGAGCCTAGCAAAATAATCACCTTTAAGGGTTAATTTTGTTTTGAATTCATTTCCACTCTTTTCTAATCTAAACTAAAAGGTCTATAGAGTAGTTTTAAGTATTGGCAACTTATTTTAAAAATATGTAAAAGACTGCCCTCTTGTGACAATATACTTTAAACTTCGTGATCATCTAATTTATAATTAAGTAGTTTTAAGTAGTCTTTATTGGGGGTAAAAAGGATAAAACAGGATAAGTTCTTTTGAAAATGCATGTGAATGTATCATTAGATGGTATCCATGAAGATGGAACCTTTCATCCCTCATGAAGGGATTAACGTCCTTATAAGAAAAGAGGAGAGCAGTTTGTTTCCTCTCTCTTTGCTCTCTACCAAGGGAGAATACAAAAACACGACAAACCAGGAAGGAGGCTCTCACAAGATAGCAGATCTAACAGCCCCTTGATCTCAGATTTCACAGCATTTGGCATGCTAAGAAATAAACATTTATTATTTAAGCTACCCAGACTATGGTGTATTTGTTACAGCAGCCTGAACTAAGATAGTGTCTGCCAGGGGTGTCCAACCTTTTTCTTTCCTGCTACCCATTGGAAGAATAAGACCTGTCTTGGGCCATACAGTAAATACACAAACACTAATGAAAGCTGATGAGCAAAAGAAAAGGTTCATGTATACTTTTGGTGATATCCAACATTACAGATAAACAAAACAGTCCTCAAATAATCCCAAGGGCTGAACGCTAGACACCCCTAAAACAATGCTACAACAAAAGGTAGAAAAGAACAGAGGTAAAAATGCCTCCCCACATATGGAGCCTACGTTACTTGACAAATATCCCCAGCAATGAAGTTCCAGAAAGTGAAAATCAAAAGAATTTTTCAGATGCATAAATAGGCTTCCACCTTTGTAAACGTCCACACTTTGTGAGATGTTAGCAATGTTTCAATGACCACTCTTTCAAAGAGGAGAGAACACATTTTGGTGGGTTTTCTGCAGAAACATGGAAAATTGTGTCTTAAGTAGGGTGACCAGATTTTAACATCTGTAAGGCTGGACAACATGGGGGGGGCGGAGCGGGGCCAGAGCGGGGGCGGAGTGGGGGCGCAGGGCAGGGCCTAACAACAAGGCAAACTTTGATAAGCAGTTCTCGATAATCACTTCTCAGTAATTATTTATTATAGTTTAACATTATAAAATTAACAAAAATAATATAAAACTCATATTCCGGCAAAATAGCCATATGGCGGCTGAAAACCGTATATTCCCTTCTTGTTCTCCAGCGCATTCACGCATTCTTTCCAAAAATCGTGACTTTTTTAAAATGCCGCCAGATGAGGGACAAATTGTTGAAAAGCGGGACTGTCCCGCCAAAATCGGGTCCTCTGGTCACCCTAGTCTTAAGTGAACATGTGCATGAAAGTTCATCAAAAAACACACCAAAATAATTATTCTATCAGGAGACATCTCTAAATAGTGCAAAGTTATAATTTATATGTGGATACCATGAGCATTGAGCCTGGCATTAAATAAATACTGCTAACATTCCATCAGAACTGAAACAAGCACACTTTCCGTCTACTTCTCTTCCCTCATTCCAATCGACTTTCTTGTGATACACATGGCAATGCTAGCATTGGGTTCTGAATAACAGCACTCATGAATAGGAATTGCTGTTTTTTACTAAATTGCCTTAAGCTGACTCAGCACTATGATACTCATGAACATCCTATGATCTCTGAACTTCAAAAAAAAGATTGTAGCTATAATATGGAATGAACCTCCATGTCCGTAAGTGGATTGATGGATAAATATATACATAATAGAATGCTGTTCTGCCTCGAAAAATAAGGACATTAAGTCATTTAGAACAACAGGGGTAAATCCAGAAGAAATGACACTAAATTAAATAAGCCAGGCACAGGAAGAAAAGTACTATGTGATCTCACTCCTATGTGGAATCTAAAAGTTTAATACAGAGTTGTAGAGAGTAGCTGGGTAGATACCAGACATTGGGGTATGGGGGTGGGGTGGAGAGGAGAAATGGGGAGATGTTGGTCAAAGTGTACAAAGTTTCAAATGGACAGGAGGAGGACTTCTGGAGATGTATGGTATAGTATGCTAACTATAGTTAATAATAATGTACACTTGAAAATTGCTTAGATAGTAAATTTTAAATGTTCTCACCACCAACAAATAGGTACATAAGGTAAGGGATACATTAGCTGCCTTAATTCAGTCATTCCATAATGCATATATTAAAACATCACACTGCACCCCATAAATAAATACAATTAAAAAAGAGAACAGAAGAAATTGAGACTTGGCGTGAGTTAACCCACCTCTAAGGAATGATATCCATTTTTGATGATTTTGTAGTGGCAAACTTAGCTAAGCTAAAACTAAATTTTCCAGACATGGGAAACAATATCAGGAAGGCAACCCTGAAGCAGCTGCCACGGGGCTGTAAACTTCTATGTAGGACATCAGACACTGTTGTACCTCACATACTTTGTTACTGGTGCTGGTCTTGTGGCATTGGCATAGGCCAGCAGCCAAGCCCACAGCCCATCCATGTTCCTTGGATCCCTTCATCTTTTCTGAGTCCTGAGGTAGGCACGTGCACAGTTCTGCAGTGACGACAGCACCTACATGCTTAAGCCACCCACACGATATATCATGGTTGGACATAATAAGAAGTGGATATGGGTTCCACTTTGTCCCAGGACAGCGCACTGCACACTCTTCGTTCTTTTTCCTACTTGGCCCTCTTGACCTGTAGCAGCCTCAGGTTCACTACCAAATGCAGTGGTAACATTGTTCTATAGACTACCCGGACCCACAATTGTGGACATCTATCCTATAATAAATTCTGATTCTTTCGCAGTCTCGGTAGTTCTTCCCTGGTTGTATCCTATAAAGTTTGGTGTCTAGAAGTGAGGTGCCACAACAAATAAAAACCTACCAGGACAAGATGGTAGGAAGGAAGGGGAAGGGGTTTGATGATTCAGGATGTATAAAACAGTGAAGAAACTGTTACTGGGAAGTTTGGTCACACCAGTTGCTTCTTACTATAATGTGGAAATTGAGTAGAATATCTGGAAAACTCAGGATGGGGAAAATGCCACCAGGCTTCTTCCAGTTTTCTGTACTTAAATATAAGATAGGTGGCAGGAGAGAGGCTAAGGAAAGGAGAAACTAAAGAAGAAATGGTTCCTTTTTATTCAGATTTTAGGAATTAGACAAAGGATCTAGGGATTGGTGGATTTGAAAAGAAAATTACTTTTCATCCCCAATTATCCCAAGCAAAGGATTCTCAAAGAAAGAAATAGCTTCAGCAAATACAAAATCCAGCACACTAAAAGAAGCTCAGGGTAAAGATCACGGGGTGCAGCTGCTATAAATCTCCTTTTTGAGGCCTCAGAAAATGTATGGACACGAATCCTGGGGTTTTAAAGAATCTTATGAGAACACACAACATCCTTACTCTTGACCCACGGTAGAGAAGGAGCATGTCAGTAAAGACAAGTGTATAGTTTATGCTAATGATGTGGGTTTTTAAAGAACAAACTGAATGGGAAGAACTCTATGATCCAAACCCTCTCTCATTACTAGGGAACCTAGTAGGGTGGGAAGCAGGGTAAGGCGGCTATGTGGTTACAGAAATTGGCCATTCCCTGTGGGTAAGGACCCAGCGGGCAGAACCAACAACACAAAAGGCACTAACAGGAGACAAGGACAGCTGACCCTAGGAGCAGAACGGTTCCCAGTCCTGGATTGCAGAACTGCGGACGCCCAGGGTTCCCAGTCCTGGATTGCAGAACTGCGGACGCCCAGGAGCTGCTGGGCCTCTTATCGCCTCCTCTTTGGTTCTGGAGTTCCTGCTGCATTACTCTTTTCTCTCACCATTGTGTGAAAGTAGAACAAGTTGTCTCAGCATAGACAGAGGAACCACAGACAGGAGGGAAGCCAGAGAGCCCATCCATGCCTGTGCCTGTCTTAGACGACTTGAAAGCTGGCCTAAGCTGATGCTGTAAAGCCATGGGGACTCTGTAGGGGTCTTGTGAGGGGTTGAATATTGTATTTCGTGTGTGTGCAGAGGGCAGACTATGGCCCAATAAAGATGACTGTGAACTCTTTGATATTCCTTTCATGTAATTATGGGGTTTATTTCTCCCCCCCCCCACCCTTTGAATCTGAATGGGTTCTTTGAGAGTTTCAGCAAATAAAATATGACCAACGTGATGGGGTGCCAGTCCCTGGCCACAGACCTAAAGAAACTAACATTTGCATTTCTAGTACTTTGGAGTAGTTTGGAGTCTTGAGCCTTACGTCTTCATGAAAGAAATCCAATTACCTTGCTAGAAGAACCATGTGGAGAGGTCTTGAGTCTACATGGAGAGAGAGAAGAGGCCGGATGAGTTGAGCTTTCCAACAATCCTTGATAGGACCAAGCATGTGGGTGAGTCCTGTGACTCAGCCCAACGGCTGAATGTCACCCTGTCTATCCCAGTCAACACCAGAAGGAACAGATTCATGAGATGAGAGAGAATATTTATTTGCAGGTTATTTACTACACCACAATAGACAACTGAAACAACATTTCAGTGTGACACAACCCGGGCTCTAGCTGCTAGAATACAGAAAATGTATCCTTATCATTTTACTTTGGAAAAGGAGAAACAGTTCCCTGTTCTTGGCCTTCCTGGGGGTAAGCTGGCCTCAATCTGTAGGTATTCTCTATACCCCAAACCATAAATCTTAGCAGTACCATCCTGACTGGGTTAGTAAGATTTTTTCAGTTTTGAAGTCTAGTAAGAAGATGTCATCTGGATCTCATACTCAACTACATCTTCCTCCCAAGCTTTATTGGTAATAAAGCTATGTTTGGCTTTCATCCACAACTCTTTTGTGTTATTTCTTTCTCTTTTTTAAAGGCAAGTGTGAAAAAAGGTTATTGAGACAGAGAAAAGGAGACTTACAGGGTAAGAAAGTTTACAAAACAAGATACATTTGCCGTGGCCATGGAAAGTAGGCACAGAGGCCTATTTCTGTTATCTTCAGAAATGGAGGAGATATGGGAATGGAGGAAGGAGTATTTTTTCGTCCCCTCATTGATGTGTAGTATTTCCACCAAGCCCACCTTTCAGAATTGTAATGCAATCAGATTGGTTTTATTTGCTTTTAAAGACCAGCAAGATGGAAAGGAAAGAACCGATTTGTTTGCCACGTTTGATTAATGAACTCAGATAAATTTCCAAATGCTTCCTAAACAATTTAAGTGCACTTCTACAAATCGGCCTGCCTTTATCTTTTTGAAACTTATCTGTTACTTGGGAGGCTTAGATCTACATGTATACCTCCCCTCCTTCGGGTTAGAGAGGGAGTGAAATTACAGAGCATTAATACTTAGAGTTATTTGGTAAAATGTTTATTTCTCATTTGATTTGAAACATAAAAAACCCAATTTAACAACATGCTAAATCTATAAACAGATTATGTTTAAAACTTGCTCTAAAAAGGTCATAGGAAATAATTTACATTACAGCTGCTCTGAGAATCTGCATGTCGTTGGCTTTCGGCCACCTCTCTGAGTTGGCGTCTGTGTGCCGGCTCTCTCTTGGACTTCTGCCCTCACACCTAAACTCCAGCTACCAAAAGCTGCATAACCTAGACAGCTTCAAACCTAGTTTAATCTGCTCAAGTCAAGTGAAAGTACAAAAGCCCTGCTTATCAGCTCAGCGTCTGTGGCTCAATCGGCTAAGGCGCCAGCCACATGGTGGGTTCAAATCCCCAGCCTGGGCCCACCAAACAACAATGATGGCTGCAACCAAAAAATGGCCGGGCGTTGTGGCGGGCACCTGTGGTCCCAGCTACTTGGGAGGCTGAGGCAGGAGACTCGCTTGAGCCCAGGACTTGGAGGTTGCTGTGAGCTGTGATGCCATGGCACTCTACCCAGGGGGATAGCTTGAGGCTCCATCTCAAAAAAAAAAAAAAGAAGAAGAAGAAAAAAAATCATTTCACCATAAAGACATGTGCCCTAGAATGTTTTTCACAGCTCAATTCACAGTCACCAAGACATGGAATCAACCCAAGTGCCCATCAACACATGAATAGATTAATAAACTGTGGTAAATGTATACCATGGAATACCATTCAGCCATAAAAAAGATGGAGACTTTGTATCTTTTGTTAACCTGGATGGAGTTGAAGAACATTCTTCTTAGTAAAGTATCACAAGAATGGAAAAGCAAATATCCAGTGTACTCAATTCTATATATGAAACCAATAGATAAACAACTATATGCCCCCACAAAAGAACAATGCAGTCAAATTCAAGTGGAGGGAAGAGGGAGGAAGGAAAGGGGAGTAGGGAATGAGGGAAGGAGATTGGTAAATTCACCTAATGCATACAATATAAGGATATATAGCACACCTCCTGGGTAAAGGGCTCAACTACAACTTAAATTTTAGCTAACCAAAGCAATGATGTAAGCTAATCTGTGTATCCTCATATTAATCTGGAATTAAAAAAAGAAATTATACTGTTTGAGAAATATTTTTGCCATTAATCTGATCATTCTCCTGATGCATGCCTTGATTTTTCTGTCATTTGTCTTTATGTATAACGTTTCAAGTGTTCTCACTTTTTCCAGGATTATCTTATTTCTCTTGACTGGTAAGAGAGTGTTCCACAGAGAATACTGGATGGGGTCACAGGCATGATATTCTCAATCCAATCTAAGATGACCCTTGAGGATAATGACTGAAGTTTGTTAGGATGGAGACTGGCTAATGTTATCACATGTAGTAAATGCCTTTGCTAATGGAAGCCACCCAATATTTTTCCACTATTTGATTAACTATTTGTTTTCTCCTATTATTATCTACTGATGGGCATTTGTTTGTTTTGTTTTTTCAGAGATAGGGTCTTGTTCTATTGCCCAGGTTAGAGTGCAATGACACAATTATAGCTCACTACACCCTCAAACTCCTGGACTAAAGCCATCTTCCTGCCTCAGCCACTTAAGTAGTTGGGATTACACCAAGCCTACCTATATTTTAATTTTTTTTTTTTTGGAGCAATGGGGTCTCATTTTTGTTGTACAGGCTGGTCTCAAACTCCTAGCCTCAAGCAATCCTCTTACCTTGGCCACTCAAAGTGCTAGGGTTATAGGCATGAACCACCATGCCTGCTCTGGTGTTACTTTTTTTTTAATTTTTAATTATTATGGGTATGTAGTAGTTGTATGTCTTTATTGGGTATATGTGATGTTTAGATATAGGCATACAATGTGAATTAATCAAATCAGGGTAATTGGAATATATATCACCTCAGGCATTTAACATTGCTCTGTGCCAGGAAACTTCCCATTCTACTCTTTAAGTTATTTTAAAGTACACCCTAACTTATTGTTGATTATAGTCACTTTGTTGTGCTATCAAATAATGTTCATTTTATCTAACTCCATTTTTACACACATTAACTATCTCCACTTTATACCCCCTCCCCATTATCCTTCCCAGAGTCTGGTAACAATTCTGTCTCCATGAAATCAATTGTTTTTAATATTTAGCTCCCACATATAAGTAGGAACATGTGATATTTGTCTTTCTGAGCTTGGCTTATTTCACTTAACATAATGTTCTCCAGTTCCATCTATGTCGTTTTAAATGACAGCATTTCATTCTTTTTGTGGATATATAATATTCCACTGTGTATATGTACCACAATTTATCCATTCATCAGTCAATAGACACTTAGGTTGACACTTATCTTACTTATCTTACATACCTAAGATACTTATCTTGGCTGTTGTGAATAGTGCTGCAATAAACATGGGAGTGCAGACATCTTTTTGATGTACTGAATTCCCCTCCATTGGATATAGTAGTTTATTTACATTCCCACTAACAGTGCACAAAGTTACCCTTTTGTCCACATCCTTGCTAGCATTCATTATTGCCTATCTTTTTATAAAAGCCATTTTAACTGGTGTCTAGTATTACTTTCTTATTTGTGGTTGTTTGTTTTTGGAAACAGTCTCACTCTGTTTCCCCTGGGTAAAGTGCCGTGGTGTTAGCCTAGCTCACAGCAATCTCAAACTCCTGGGTTCAAGTGAAACTCTTGCCTCAGCCTCTTGAGTAGCTGGGACTATAGGCATGCACCACTATGCCTTGATAATTTTTTCTTTTTAGTAGAGGCAAGGTCTTGCTCTTGCTCAGACTAGTTTCAAATTCCTGAGTTTAAGCCATCCTTCTACCTCAGCCTCCCAGAATGCTAGGATTACAAATTTGAGCCACTGCACCCAAGCTGGTATTTCTTTCTTTCTGTTTTTTGGTTTTATTTTATTTTATTTTTAGACAAAGTCTCACTTTATCGCCCTCAGTAAAGAGGCCATGGCGTCACAGCTCACAGCAACCTCCAACTCCTGGGCTTAGGCGATTCTTTTGCCTCAGCCTCCCAAGTAGCTGGGACCACAGGCACCCACCACAGTGCCCGGCTATTTTTTGGTTGCGGTTTGGCCAGGGCTGGGTTTGAACCCACCACTCTCATTATATGGTGCCGGCGCCCTTCCCACTGAGCCACAGGCGCCGCCCAAGACAGAGTCTCAGTTTGTCATCCTCAATAGAGTGTTATGGCATCATAGCTCACAGCAACCTCAAACTCTTGGGCTCAAGCCATTCTCTTGCCTCAGCCTCCCAAGTAGCTGGGACTACAGCACCCACCACAACACCAGGCTATATTTAGAGACAGGGTCTCGCACTTGCTCAGGCTGGTCTCAAACCTGTAAGCTCAAGCAATCCACTCGCCTTGGCCTCCCAGAGTGCTAGGAATACAGGTGTGAGTCACTGTGCCCAGCTGGTGTTAACTTTCTTTTTTTTTTTTTTTTGAGACGGAGCCTCAAACTATCCCCCTGGGTAGAGTGCCATGGCATCACAGCTCATAGCAACCTCCAACTCCTGGGCTCAAGCGAGTCTCCTGCCTCCGCTTCCCAAGTAGCTGGGACCACAGGCGCCCG
>CAUYQV010142567.1:0-15928 GCA_963574575.1 Galagoides demidoff
TCACAGCTCATAGCAACCTCCAACTCCTGGGCTCAAGCGAGTCTCCTGCCTCCACCTCCCAAGTAGCTGGGACCACAGGCGCCCGCCACAACGCTCAGCCATTTTTTGGTTGCAGCCATCATTGTTGTTTGGCGGCCCCGGGCTGGGGATTCGAACCGCCCCCTTAGGTGTACATGGCTGGTGCCTTAGCCGATTGAGCCACAGGCGCCGAGCCATCCAAAGAATTTCAAAAAAGGATATACTTACTGTGCTCGAACTTCTTTCAAAAATAATGTAATTAATGATCTTTAAAACTAAAATCTTCTCACGGCACATGAGTTGAAAATCACTGCTCTAGTGGGTAGCAGTGATTTTGTGACCTTAAGGGCGTACTGACCTGGGTTAGGTCAGAGAATGTAGACGGACGGCAGCAAGAGGCTGAACAGCCAGAGAGCATTTTTCGGGCATGTTGCAGAAGGGGTGAATATTCTATTGCATTTTCCGTGTTTCAATCGAATCTTTCTTGGCATCAAACAATTCCTTTAAAATGTTGTCTACTGAGAGCTCAATCAATTCCATCTGCAGTTCTTTAGGTGCCTTGGTGATATTAGGTGAAGCGAGAATGCTGATTTGTGTAATGTCATGATTCCCGAAGTCAGCAAAACTCTCACCACATTCCTCAATGAACAGGCCTATAATAGCTGGTCATCTTCAAACTGTTCACATATAACCTCCTGCTCATCAATGGCCTTCGCCAACTGAGGAGAATGTTCATCTGAAATTTCCTTTTGAAAAAGTATTTTGAAAAAAGATAGCTTCTTTCAAAATGCTTGGATTTTTGTCACATTTCTTTTTTTTTTTTTTCTTTTGCAGTTTTTGCAGGTTTGAACCCGCCACCTCTGGTATATGGAGCTGGCGCCCTACTCCTTTGAGCCACAGGCGCCACCCTGTCACATGCCTTATATAGACTCAGTTTTACCTTGCAAATAAATATTCCAGTCATTTTGATTTGACAGGATATCACACAGAAATGCTGCATTCCTATAGAAATCTTTCAGTAATTCACATTGCTGACTCTTCATAAAATTTAACTGCCTCTTCTTGCAGAGATAAAATTTTGGCTACACCTGTCCCTGTGACAGCCAGCACACTTTAGAATGATACAGCGAATCCACATTGAATATCTCATTCTGCAGCTGGGAAGCTGACAACGCCCTGTTGCATTGTATTGAATGTCGTTAACAATACTTACAACTGGTTGCAAAGTGTCACTTAAAATAGTAGCCGTAGCAGAGAGGTTGCTGATGCAAAATACAATGAAAAGAAATGGGAGCATCCAGATCTGATAACACTTTTCTTATCTGTGCAACGAACCCTTCATGTTTTCCTGTCATGGAAAGTGCACTGTCTGTACAGACACAAAGTTTACCAAATTCACTCCACCTTCACGGTCTTTGTCTTGAAGATACCTATTCTCCGTGTTCTGCTGGCAAGAGTCCCCAAAGTGAATAACTCTTTGTAGCAAAGGAAATCTTCGGTTATGACCTGAATGAAGTATAAAACCTCTGCTGAGACAGTAAAATCAGTTGATTCATCCAAAGGGATTGAAAAATATATTTTTTCCTCTTGAAGTATTGCATTAAGTTGTTAAGTTGAAGGCTAATTCGTGCTGCCAATCAACTACGGTTCTCTTGAAAGAGGCAGTTGTTTGTGGGTTGAATCCTGATGGGGTCTGAGCATCCGCCGTGTGACAATGCATTCTTTCACAAATCTCATCACTGAAGGGCTTTCCTTTCTCCCTCATTTACGCCAGTCTGCAAGTTTCTTCAGCAGCATTATTTTCTTGCTGCTTGAAAGAATTGTCTTTGCTTTTAATCTTCTCATTTCTGCGCTACAATCTTCTCATTTCTGCGCTACAACCTCCCTCTAATTTAAAGTATCTGTGGTCCTTATGAGTGTCCGAATGCTGATAAGCATCGAATTTCTTTAAGGTTGATGTTGCAGGACCACCAAGCAAACAAATCATCTAATCTTTAGCAGAAACAATATCGTAATTCCCAATCCTCATTAAAAATCTGGTTTCTTCAGCATTCTCTTGGTCTTCTTGGACATGATGGGCTGTTAGGCAGGCAGAATTGTAAAAATACGCCGAGCTGTGCAAATATTCACAAATTACACAGCAAACAGAAACACAGTGCACCCTTGTCAAAAGCTGATAACAGACTGGTGTACTCAACCCCATAAACTCTCACCAACCAGCCTCGTTTGGTACTAGCACCAGGCAGGTGGGAAAAGTTAGAACTGCATTATGAGCTTAGCAGCCGTCAATAGCCCTTATGTCTTTCTGATGTCCCATTGTGCTGGTCCATCTGGGAGGATATTTTGCTGAAGCTTACTTTATCCCTTGGTATTTTAAATACATTCATTATAAAAATAAAAAAGACAAAAGTGTATTAATAAAATAAAAGGATTTCTTCTGTAAAATTTGAATTAAGTCAAAAGGCCCCACTTAAGGACCAAGAAGGGGACACATGTGGCCCAAAGGCTGCAGGTCCCACACCCCTTTCCCCAGAGGCCCTGTGCTGCTGGTGCAGGGAGCTCAGACGGAAGCTAAGCCTGGAGGACTCCCCGTGTGCCCACCAGGCACCCCCTTGCTACCTCTGCCCTTGCCCCACTCCCCTCACTGCAACCCCCAGCAAGCTGAAGACCACCAGGACAGCCAAGGAGGAGGCCTGAGGCCCAGGTCACAGAAGCTCTTCTGCCCTTGTTTTTCCTCTTTCCCCGCTCCTGAGTCCAGACTTCACTTCTGCTCCTCCAGGCCTCCTGGGCCAAGCATACCTGTCCTTCACCAGTGCCTCCTGCAGGTCCCTAAGCCCGTCCTCTGCTCTGTGTCCAGAGCCCAGGGGGACCACTTCAGGAGGATCACCCACGTGGACCTACGAAGGAGATTGGCCCCAAAGGGACGTAACTAAATAAAGTAGCCCCAATGTTCCATCTTAAACCACCCTCTGGGTCCCACTCTGAGGCCTGGCCTCACAGCAGCCTCTGTCCCCGAGCTGGGTCCCACCCTGAGGCCTGGCCTCACAGCAGCCTCTGACCCCGCGCTGAGTCCCACTCTGAGGCTCCTGTTCCTCCATCTCCCCTCAGTTTACTCTGAGGATCCTCTTCACTCTAAGTGCAGAGAACACTTAGAAGGTGTGAGAGTCTGGTCCTTGCTTCCCCAATACCATACAGCCCGCCCAAAAAACCAAAAGTGCTGTGACCTAGTCTCAATTTCTGTGCCTTAAAGAGATGAAGGATAATTGTTCCTCTCTTTGAATTGCTTAATTTCACAAAATTCCAAATCCTAAAGGCAATAATATGTCAATAAAAAACTTACACTATTTCTTTATACCTGTTTATTAGTATGCTAGAATATAAAACGAGTAAATCAAATCCTACCACAAACAAGAAGAAAAGCTACATCGAATTGTTAGAAATTATGAGGGACGGTTGTCTAGTCTAACGCTCTTTTCAGGCTCTGAAAACACCAACTAGCAAAAGATTTGTTTGCTCGTCTTAGTGACTTTTGTAATAATAATGGTTAAGCACAAAAAACTTACTCCTGTACGTGTGACAGGAGTCTTTCAGGGCTGCCATTAGGCAAACTGGACTATAGATTATTCCTTGAAACCTTGCCCTGAATTGAATTTATCTCCTAGAACAATATAAAATGTTTACAAAGTCTCTCCTGCTTGTCCCAGGGACTTACATTTCAGACCAGGTTGAGCAGGAGGGAGCCCCTTTACACTGCTGAGTGTACATGAGAGCCTCCTTACACATTCTGGTTCATCTTCATTTCAAAACACTCTTCAGGCATTTGTAGATTTAATCCCATAATTTGCTGAGCGCACCCAGCCTCCCAGATAACAAGGCTTCTCTTTAGATGACAACAAAGCAAGCTGGTTCGTCCCAAAGCCAGGGAGGGTTTTCTGGTCCCAACTTCTGACCAGCCCTTTTCCGCAGGCTCCAGCTTTCTGGTTAGGAAGTCACAGAGAAGAAAAGAGAAATATTTAAAACTCAATCCCAAGTGTGTCCTGTAATCTTCCAAACTTGAAAGGCAAATTCTTCTTGAGATTACTGTTATACTTTATTTTTCTGGAAAAGAGAAAAAGCAGTGGGCACCCTGAAATGACGCTTTCACCTGATACTAATTTTCTCCTTCATTCTAAAGGCTATTGTCTGTGGGAACAAAGAGAAATAGGAGCCATTAGTGGCTGTTTACATTATAGGAATGAGGGCAACCATGGGGGAGGAGGGGACTTCTTCCCTAATGAGCTGGGACAGGGACATCGCAGCCATTAAAAACCAAAAAGGACCCTCATCTCTGTGTTCTTTCCGTGCAGCTGAGATGCTGTGTGTAGCATCTGTTGAATGCTGTTCACGTACTTCAGACAGCTCTAGGTTTAGTGTTGACATTTAGATTAAGCAGTTAGAGTCTGATTTAAAGAACCAAAGCCAGCCAAACCCACCCCTGGAACTCCCAGATGGGGCATGCGAGACATCCCACACGCAGGCCTGCCCGGGTTCTGCAGGCCCCTGAACACATCTGCAGACCTGGGGCTCCTGTTCACTTCACCCCGTGAGCCCAGGGGCCTGTGGGAAGGTGGCGGCCTCTTACACAAAACAGGCTTCTAAGAAATATTTACAGAACACAGAAATGAATGAATTTCTCTTGAATGAAACATGGACTGAGTGCAGTTCACGTCCGTTCCAGGTATACGAACTCATGTTTAAAGCGACCTCTGAAACCCCAGAGCAGGGATGCTTCTGTGCTCCAAACTCCCTGGAGACGCCCCAATCTGGATAAGCAGCAGAATGACCCACACTCTCAGAGCCCTGTCGTCAGAATATTTTTATTAAAGAAAAAAATCATCTGTATGAATAGAAAATATTATGTGATTGGCTTGTTCCTGCCGCCCACCAGTTCGATGTTAGATCAGATCATGTTGATTTCAAGTCCAGAGGACAAGTTACCCTTTTTCTTTTCTTTCTTTCTTTTCTTTTTTGTTTTTTGTTTTTTGTTTTGCTTTGTTTTGTCTTTGGGGAACAAACTTAGAAATGGAAGAGAGAGTATAGTAATAAGTGCCGATTAAATATGAGGCAGGCTCTCAATATTATTGTTTAAAACTCCACATAAAATAAAGTCACAGTTTGTCAGTGTTTATTCTATTGTGCCCTAAAGCCTCAAGGGGAGTTGTTGGACTAATTCACGTGGGAATCGGTGTTTACCATCTGAGCATCCTAATGGAAGGTGCACAATTTTCAAACTGGAAGAAATAAATAATGATGTGTGTTGCCACTGAAGCAATGGCACCATGCTGTATTCCTCTTTTGAATAGGACAACCTACATTTCAAAGGACTATTTTCTTCCACACGTAAATATTTATTTGCTAGCTACTGAGGAGCTGCCAGGAAGTACTAAAGCATCTCATGTTTCAAGTTTCAGAAACAAATTGCTTCTGCACACGTTGTCTTGAGTCACTGGATTCTGCTGTGCTCTCTGCTTCCGGGTCATGACTTCAGTAATCCTCTCTTTAAAAAAAAAATAGAAGAGCTTTTCATTTACTGCTTCTAGAAAGTCAGCTGCTTCACAGTGGATCTTAAACAGAATCTTTGTTTTGTGTGAATATTTATTGTTTAATTATTGTGCACCTATGATATGCTGGGTGCTGGCTAGAGGCCGACCCTCCAGGAGGCTCAGCCTAGGGCAGGGGATGTAGGCATCTGCTCTCTGGAAGAAGTCCAGGGTCCCAGGCCTACGTCTTAGAGGCCATCTTGAGCTGGGAGAGTGTCAGCTGTTTCATGACACGCAGAGATTTACATCCTTCTGTGATTTAAAAATCCCTCTGTGAGTCCAGGCAGCCAGGGAGGAAAAGTTCCCCAGATTTTCAGTTGTTGCCGTTCTGGACAAATAGCATTTGCACAAGGTGGGCAACCAGGAAGGTGTGGGGAGGGCTCTCAAGGAGCCTGTTTTGCATCAGTCTGCAAATGTGCTGAGGTTGCATTTAGATGTGTTTTTAAAAGTGAAATTTTGGCATTTTTGCTTTTAATCCAGACTAAAGCTCTTTGGCATATCAACTTAAAAGGTCTTCAAATTGACAAGATTTTGCAGCCTGGATAACATCTTTGGAAAGGTTAAATGAGTCAATTTCCTAAAGCTTTTGTTGACTCAAACAAGATTCTCTGCCCTGCTGAGAAAAGGAGGTAAACTGAGTCTGGCCAGTCCTCAACTGCTTCTTGCAGGCCTGGCTGTCAGCTCAGAGAAACTGCCCTGCAGGGCCAGTGCACCTCCCTGCTAACGCTGCCTTTCCTTCCAGGGAGGAGACAGCCTCTGAGGGTGCCTTCCAGCCCTGTAAGAAATTTTAGCAAGATCAGCAAGGGATGCAAACGGTTTGCACCCAAGCCGGCCGGCAGGGGGCGCGCCCCGGCCCGCAGCAGGGACTGCAGGACAGGGCGGCCACGCGGCCACCAGCGGGGACCAGAGCCTGGAGGAGGACTGACGACTGGCTGACGACCGGCAGGCGTGGCCTACTCACCTCGGTGGTAGGAATGGCATCCTCCCTAGCAAGGTGTCCACTCTGTGCCTTATCCTAGGCTGGTGCCCGCTGGGCCCAGCCCTGCTCCACACGGTGGCCACCCAGTGTCAGTCAGCTCCTGGCCCCCGCCCGCTCAGTCAGTGACCTCATTGCAGCTGCCATGGAGTGACTTGGGTGGCACTGGAGCCAGAGCCCTGGAGGAGCCCTCCCCTGCTCCCAGGCCCTCGCAGGTGGCACTGGAGTCCCAAGCAGGGTCCCGACTCCGAGCTGTCACCTTGGCATCAGGGCACTCCTCTCCAGGCCCTGTGTGCAAGCTACCCTCCTGGCGGTGCCCTGCCGCACCCGCCCCACGGGGCTCTGCAGGTCTGCACGTGTGGGAGGCCTGGCGGTCCCATGAGGGTCAGGTGCCCAGCCCTGTGGCCCAGGCAGGTTCACCAGTGAAAACCGGTGATGACCCAGAGACACCTGGGGAGTGGCGTCCCCACGCAGGCCACGCCTGAGCCCATGAGACACGCACTGCGGCGTGTGGGCTAGGGAAGCCTTCTCGCTTGGTGTGTGGCCCAGATGTTCCGGCCCTTAATCCAGACATCACCCCCCTACCCCGCCGCACAGTCAGGTCTTTCCAGATCTTTTCCAATTAGGTGGAAGAAGTAACAGGCGAATTTAGGATCGTGTTCCAGGGATCCTCCATCCGTTAGCACAGAAACCCTGGGGAGGACTAAAGGCGAGAGTTTGCAGGGGGCTAGGTGTCTGTCCCCGCCCCAGGGAACCCACCCCTTCCCCCTGCTGCCTCCCCTGGTGGAAAGATCTAGATTTTGTGATCAGGACATAGGGTATTGAATACTTCTTCTTCTTCTTTTTTTTTTTTTTGGAGATAAAAGCTTCATTTCAGAGGGAACCACAAAACCCTGAGTGTCTGAACAGGCCAGGGGCTGGCCAGGGCTCCAAGACCCTCACGAGGGAGACAAAATGTATCAGCTTTTGGTTGAGAAGCGCACCCCTTAGTCCCCCCTTACTCCGACACTGGACACCCTCCACCCCCACCACCCCCCAGCCCAGGTGCTCACGTCAGATGCTCAAAGCTCCGGGTCAGCTCCTGGGGCCACATTCCTGCTCACCCTCTCCACCCTACACCTTCAGTCAATAACCTCCAGGCCTGAGCTTGTCTCCCCAGGGGGTCAACCCCACACTGGACTCAGTCTACCTCCTGTGTCCCCAGCTCCCCCACTGCTGCCTCAGTGCACCTCCCATGGTCCCACACTGGACTCAGGCCACCTCCTGTGTCCCCAGCTCCCCCACTGCTGACTCAGTGCACCTCCCATGGTCCCACACTGGCTATTTCCTCACGGTTCTTCCTTCCCCCTTACCCTCTCCTTGTTCTGTCTCAGGCTACCGTCAATGCTGAGTGACCCCGCTCAAACAGTAAGCACTCAGTGTGTGCAGGGGACCCAAGCACTTAGGGTGTGATGGTCAACTGAAGAGCCGAAGCCACATGGCCTCTGGGGCCCATTGGCTCCTCTCAGGGTTACAGCCCTGTCGCCTGGGGCTGCTGCACCTCGGAGCTCCCGCCTGCAGGAAGATCCACCACAGCCCGGTGGGTCCTCCATTCCCCACTTGTGGACGCCAAGTACGCTACTGAGGTAGTCATGGGAAAGAATGGGGCAGAGCTCAGAGAAACAGCTGCCATCTGGCCTGACCGCCCTGCTTTCCTATTCCTGTCTCAGCAGCCGTCCTCCAGGGGCATATTCTTGGTCTCACCTGGTCAGCTCTCTTCTCTTCCTGCAGAATAAGCTCACCTCCCCATGCCATAGTAACACAGAGAAATGAGCAAGAACCCGCTCTCCTTCCCACCACCACCTGGAAGGGATGCTTCCATCCACTTCACTCCTGTGGCTGTTAGACGCGTAGAATCTCGTATCTGCCGTAAATCTGCTCACACCATTACGGGCAATCGGTCTCTCAAAGGCACAGAGACCCAACAACCAATGTCTGTGTTTACCTGGATTTGGTCTTCAGCCCCCAACTCACTGTGCCCCGCCTCCCAACCTCTGCTTCCTCTCAGAGCCCCGTGGACACAGGTCCTGAGAGTGGACACTGGGCAGGACCTCCTAAGCCCAAGGAAATGCCAAGAGCCTCCCTCAAATAGAAGCAGAGGTGGGGTTCAAGCCCAGGTATAAAACCAGAATTTTAGATCCTGGGACATGGACACACACAGCTCCTGCTTATTAGGTGTCTGCTGTTGCACAACAGGCCTCCCCAACATCAGAGGCTTTAAACAATGGCAGACATTGGCCATCCCACAGCTTCTGAGGGTGGTTTGATGAGTCGTTCTGAGGCAGGGTCCCTCGTGAGCCTGCAGTCAAGGTGTTAGCTTGGCTGTGGTTCTGGGGTGGGGGTGCTGCTAAGAATGCGGGCTCAGGGCCCCAAGTCAGCAGTCTGGCTCCTTGTTGGGCAACCCAAGGGGCTGGTCCTCCGTCCTCATGAAGCAGGTGCAACTGTCTTCCTCCAGCATGGGTGACCTGACAACACAGGGCAGAAACTTTGGAAACCACAGGTTACCTGTTAGTGCCCAGGTGAGCTCTGTCCCATGGGGGCTAGCACCACACAAGGGCGTGAAAGCAAAGGGCAGGGTGGTTGGGGGACACTGCAGGCCAGAGCAGGAGCAAAGGAGATCTGGAGGGGAGAGGAACGTGTTTCCATGAGAACCAATTAACGGTTTCCAGATGTTTTCTTTTTCTTTTGTTAAAGCAGAGAGAGTCATCCTAATCACACCATGTGGGTGGCAGGTCCACCTCCCCAGAACTGCCCTCTCTGCCTGCCCACAGGGCAAGACTTACACCCAGAGGGTGAGGGGGCAGGTTCTATAACACCATCTGACACCATCTGTCACAGCGTAAAACACACTTGTCCCCCTGCCTATCAGCTTCACTTCTACGAGCCCATTCAACACCTAGACTTCCAGGCTTCCAGAGAGACAAGGACCACCGTGAGCATCTAGCATGCCAGCCCAGCTGCTGACAGCCTCAGTTTGGTAACATTTAACCATCCCCTGACACGAGCCTGCTTAAGTGACAGGGCTGCCCCACAGTGGGATACTAACCGCCTCTTTAAAAAGTTGGTACTTGTATTGACACAGAAAGATTTATTGTTACGTTTTAAAACGACAGTCTGCAGAATACTACTCATTGTTGGATGCTATTTTTCTAAAAATGAAAAAAGATGCCGCAAATACTTTAATAGCACTAGAAAATGTGGGTGCGTGTGGCTGCCCTTTGGGAAGTGGGACTGAAGAAGGTGTAGATAAGCGCAGAAATTAGAGATTCTAGTTTTTAAGCCTACACCATCCAATATTTTTAAATCACTTTCCACCATTTTATGATGAGTCACTATTTTATTGAGATAAAATTCGTATACCGTACAATTCACCATTTTAGTGTTTACAATTGAGTGGGTTTTAGTATAAGCACCATGTTGAACAACCACTACCCTGTCTAGTTGCAAAATATGATGGCTCACTCGCATAGGAAATATTTTAGGAAGTAGCGTGGGGAAGCCTTGTCGAGTGTCACCTGCTGCCGCCCAGAGCTCGCTCTGAGGCAGTGATCTCTGGGAGGGAGTAGACCCAACACCCAGCGGAACCTGTTCTTGCTCTGTTCCCTTTGTGGCCCCATAAGCCCGTTTATTCCCCCACTCCTGTCCTCTGCCCCCCTCTGCCTCCTTCCTGGTGCACGGCCTGCCAGGAGAGGCCAGGTCGCTGCTCCTGCGGCTGGGTCCTCACTTCTGCTATTTCCCTCCTGAATCTCCATCTCTCACCTGGTAGCTCCACAATCTGCCTGGAAAGAACTGTGAGTCCTCCTGCTTCCTCCACTACACAGCCCTGCTCCCTCCAAACTCCTGCCCACTGTGCTGCAGGCAGCTCTGTGGCCGCTGTGGGGTCCAGCTCACTCACTCGCTCACTGGCTCACTTGGTGTCAGGACCACAGAGCATGCACTTGCCCCGTGCTGGGTCTGCCCTGCTGCTGCCCCAAGGCCCCTGTCTGGGTGGTTCCCTGGGGCAGTGTCTACAGAGCCCTGCCCACTGAGACGCCCAATAAATATTTGCTGACGGGTGGACTGGATAGTCAGTTTTCCCGACTGCCCATCCCACACGCCCCAGTGCCTGCTAGACACTTGTTTCTGCGTGGTTTGCCAGCACCTTCATCACCACGTTCAAAAAGCAAACAAACAACAAAGGTCCACCATGTCCAGGCCGCGCCCTCATGCCCACAGCAGGTGGAGGAGGCAGCAGTGTCCCCAACAGTTAACTTCTCCACCAGCCCTTTACCCGGCACAGAAAAAAGCCTGAATTCTTAATTCCAGGCTTCCAGAGAGAAACAGGAGCACTGGAGAGTAGTGTCTGACGCAGAAGGAGACTGTATGCCATTTATAAATCCTGAGAAACACGTAATTAAATTGCTAAACCTGTAAGGCTCGATAAACTTAAAAGAGCTCTGACTCATGCTGATGCCCCTCCACAGAACCTCAGCAGAAAATGTACTTGAGGAAACAGAGGAGAAAAGACGTAGGACAAAATAAAATGTCAGTGAAATGAAATGTCAGACTCCTTTGCTTATTCACCTTCCAACTTGAAGGAACCCAGCGGGGCTAACTGATTGCTCATGTGTTGAATTCTTTTGTTACAAATTCAAGAATAGAGATCACTGTAGACAAACTCATTTCCAGAAGGCAGAGACTATGCCCTCTGATCTTGTAAGCACCAAAGGAAAAACTTCCCCTTTGCCCTCTGAAAGTTTGCTGAAAAAAATCAACTCAAAAGGCAGAGTGGAGAAAAGGCATGCAGAATTTGTTAATGTGCCCACGGGGAGAACCCCAGATTGGTTGCCCACCCCAGTGGGGTCAGCAGGGAGGATGGGTGCTGAGGTCATGGTGACACAGGTTACCTGGAGGGAGAAAAGAGCAAAATGCTCTTATTCCCTAGATGAAGGTCACAGGTGGCCGCCCCGGGGAGGGCAGATGGTGCTTCTCTCAGCCCTTAAAGGACTCAACTTTCAGTTAATGTTTCACTAGCTCTGGAGGAGGCAAGGCCTGGACGCCCACAGACGCAAATCTCCCCCACAAAAGCCAGCTTGGTTCTGATGGCTGGCTCTCAGAAGCCATCTCAAAATATGCCAAAGAGATATATTTTGGAGTAGAATATTTTGATTTCCTTCAGCCCCACTTTGGAAGTTTAAAAAGTTTTACATATTAAAAATCAAGTTGGTAACTTTGGAGAGATTTGGGCTCGAGGTTGTTGGACATAGACAAAGGTGTATAAAAACAGACTGGCATAAGCAGAAGAGAGTAAATGTAAATACGTCATCCCATCTTCTTTCGGAGTGGGCTCCTAGCCCTAAGAATAGATCAGTTTGGCTATACAGATGGGTCCCTTTCTGGGAGGCAGCACTGTTGAGGGACTAGGCCTCTACATAGGATGTAAGCAAAGAAGAGTTGATGAAAGAAAGGCATTTTTATGGAAACAGAAGAAAAGCAAAGATTAATGTCCAGAGTCATCTATGGACCAGTGGTTTTCTTAGAGTCTCTGAAGCATTTTTAGATTGTCATGGCAACCTGACAGATTTTTTGGGGGGTGGGGTGGGGTGAAGTTTGAATTAGATGTTTAAGTGAGCTTTCTGAATAGTCTATATAGCAGAAGGCATAAAGGCTGTTTATAAGTTGTGGTTTTCCCCAAAGTTTATTTAAGTTCTCTGGCTTCGGTGTCTAGGACTTTTTAAAAAGTACAGTTTTAATTTTTAGTGATTCTAAGTCAGAAAAGTGGAAGAAAATGATGGAAACTTTAGTTTGTAGCCAGCAATAACAATAAAAATGCAAAACCCATAGATAACGCTAGAATTTAATAATAGGGGTACTAGTCTTTTTAAAAATAATTTTTCTCTTTCCAGTACCCCATTTCTACCAAAGATAAATTATAGTAGGATCGATTTATTTGTAAAGTTTAAGTTTTGGTCTTATTATACTTGCCCTGATTATTTGCAGTAAGTGTAGTAAGAATAGTAATTGGCCATAAAAGTTCTTTTTAAATTGATTTTGGTGGAACTTTTAAAATAAGGAATTTAAGATTAGACTTTGACAATCTTTAAAGCTAGGAAGCCAGACCAAGGGTTTGTCATCAATCTGGGCTTCCAACAACTGTGTGAATGGTGTGAATTCTTCTTTTCTCAAAGTCCCCAGATAACTTGAAGTTCCTGTGCCTGCCAGAAAGTAACGTTTTTTTACTTAGTCCAGGACAGGACCCTTCTAAAGCTTCCATTCAGACAAGGTATCAGGCCAGTCCTTCTAAGGGGCTTTTCATCACTCTATAAAGCCAACCTGATTCCTCAAAGTCTGGTCATGGCTAAAAGCATGCCATTCCACTCAAAGCCTTGGTAAATAATAATCAACATCTTTAATTGTGTTTTGTTACAAAAGAGAACAGATTATTATGGAACTTGACATATTGACAATACGTAAATAATCATATTGTCATAAACAAAAAATATTCACGAAGAGTTTTCAAATTTTGGAGAAATTAAGTAGAGAGATAAAGACAAATGTTTTATGTTTTTCACAAAATACACTTTGCCCCATTCTTGTAAGCCGTAAATAGCTTTAAAAGTTGTAAAAGGTTATAAAAACTTATAAAAACTTTACCCTGTGGTCAAACCTCATTGAGATTAAATGGAAAGTCAAGGAAAAAAAGTTTCCTTGATTCTTAAAAACAAAACATAAAAAGGAATCAACATTCCTTACGGCATTTTGTTTTAAACAAAATGTCATAAAAAATCATTGTATGTCTTTGTCAGTTCAGTCCCATGTAATTAGCTCATGTTCTGCTAAGATTGGGTTAGCCATCTCCCAGAGTCCTGAAAGACAACCTAGTCCAGCTGTGTGATCTCTAAAATACAAGAAACTTGTGTTCAACAGCATATATCAGGCTGTTTTCCATGAATTTCTTTAAAGAAGAAGCAAATTTTGGACTGCAGTTAGTTACAAACTGCTTTTTGAGAAGTATAGTAAAACAGTAATTGCCTATAAATGATAAAAGACTTAGAATAGCCATGGTTAACGAGGACATTTACAAGGAAATATGGTTCTTTCTGTGGCATACAGCAACCTAGGAGAATAATCACAATTATTACTGATAACATACCAAAATCAATCAAAATTTTCAAAATCAAAATAAATCAAAATTTTATATATCCCCATGATTTGGGGACATATATTAATAAGGCAGTTATACAAGCATAACTCAAAGAAAGTTAAGCACCATTTCTTAATTGACAATGCCTCTCATATGATTTTAACATACAAAAAAATCTGATATGTCTCTCTTCAACTTCCAGGGACTCTGCTATCCAAAAAGTTAATTTAATTCAAAGACTAAATTTAGAAGTTGAATTTAATTTTGGAAATTTTGACAAATATCAAAGATTTAACACAGTAGCTCAAAATAGCAGGTCACTGTAAAATAACGATCAATCATTCATTTAATCAAAGTGATACTTCAAAGATTTCATAAAACAAAAACGTTTATTCTTTGATAGAGAGGTAATCAATTTCCTAGTCAAAATACCTAATGAAGACCGCTTGAGGCAAACAAAATCTCTTTCTCACTCTTCACCTGTTTTTGCTGTTTACTCAAAACGTAAATAAACTTTTTTACTATTTTTAATTGCTACTGTGTGAAAATGTTGTTTGAAAGAAAAAAACAAACTTTACCTTTGTATCAATCTATTATTAATGTTAAAGCAAATTTAAATACATTCTTAAAAACAAATCCATTTAATTAGTTTGAACACAAGGTAAATTTTTTATAAGTTTTTATAACTTTTTACAACTTTTTCATTTTTAAACACTTTTGTATCCATTTGCTTTTTATTTATTTTTAATTTCTTTAATTTAAAAAAAATTTTTTAAACTCTTAAACAAGGCAACATTATTTTTTCCTGAACAAAAATCACATTTCAATGTTTTTTTTATAACTTTTTTTTTTTTAAAAAAAACAGTCTCATTCTGTCACCCAGGCTAGAGTGCTGTGGCTTCAGCCTTGCTCACAGCAACCTCAAACTCCGGGGAGGTTCAAAGTGATCTTCCTGCCTCAGCTCCCTGAGTAGCTGGGACTACCGGTGCCCAGCTGATTTTTCTATTTTCAGTAGAGATGGGTCTGGTTTTCTCAGGCTGGTTTCAAACTCCTGAGCTCAAATCATCCACCCACTGTGGCTTCCCAAAGTGCTAGGATGATAGGCATGAACCACTGTGCCTGGCTCTATAACTTTTTCTTTTCTTTTTTTTTTTTTTCAGTTTTTGACTGGGGTCGGATTTGAACCTACCACCTCCGGTATATGGGGCTGGTGCCCTACTCCTTTGAGCCATAGCTGCCGCCCCATTACTTTTTTTTAATCAAAAATACATCCTACTTTCCTTATGCATTTGGTATATGGAATTTTTAAATATTCATTCCATTTTAATTATATATTAATTATAATGTTAACTCTTAATAATGCTAATTTTTAGTAAAAAAACTAGGAAGTAAGCAATTTTAATTATGTATTAGAAGGAGAGTCCAGGAGAGGGCAGAGCTGTGAAGACAACCTCTGGCGGACAGAATCTCTCTTAGGGTCCATGAGAGCCACAGGAGAGCCGGGAGGACAGAGTCAGGCACTATGTCCAGGCCTTACCCTGGCCACCTATCTACACCTCAGAATCCAAAGCATTAAATCTACACTATAAACATAAGTTTATGGACAAATTCGGTGCTTGAGACCCTGGGTTTGAGAACAGCATGAGCTAGAGCAAGACTCCATCTCTAAAAAGAACTTGGGGCTGTGGTAGGCGCCTGCAGACCCAGCTACTCAGGAGGCTGATGCAGGGGGATCACTTGAACCCAAGAATTTGAGGTTGCTGAGCTATGATGCACTCTGCCAAGGGCAACAAAGTGAGACTCTGTCTCAAAAAAAACAAAACAAAAAAAAAATCATTACTTTAGAAACATCCAACAGAGACAGTTAGAAACTTGTGTGAACAATACACCCAGGTTAAAAAATGGAAGTCAAAATCAAATTTGGAAGACATTTTTATTCTACTTCATCAATAATTTTTAAACTATCTTTTTCTTGGCTCGGCGCCTGTGGCTCAATCAGCTAAGGCGCCAGCCACGTACACCTAAGGTGGCGGGTTCGAATCCCCAGCCCGCCCGCCAAACAACAATGATGGCTGCAACCAAAAAATGGCCGGGCCTTGTGGCGGGCGCCTGTGGTCCCAGCTACTTGGGAGGCTGAGGCAGGAGACTCGCTTGAGCCCAGGAGTTGGAGGTTGCTATGAGCTGTGATGCCAT
>CAUYQV010142569.1:0-63505 GCA_963574575.1 Galagoides demidoff
TGTGGTGGGCGCCTGTGGTCCCAGCTACTTGGGAGGCAGAGGCAGGAGACTCACTTGAGCCCAGGAGTTGGAGGTTGCTATGAGCTGTGATGCCATGGCACTCTACCCAGGGGGATAGCTTGAGGCTCCGTCTCAAAAAAAAAGAATGGGAAAAAAATCCAATACACTCAATATTAATATGAAACCAATATATAAATAATTACAGGTCCACATGAACAATAAAACACAAATATAGCAAAGGGAGGGGAGAGGAGAGAAAAGGGAGAGTAGAGAGGGAGGGAGGGCGGCTGGCAGGATCCCACCTAACATGCACAGTGCCAAGTGTTCAGCTGCCCCGGGTGAGGGCTCTTCTACAACTTGAACTTTACCTTCAAAGTGAGAACAACATAACCTAAAAATTTGTACCTCATATTAATTTGGAATTAAAATTAAAAAAAGAAAAGAATGGAAAGGGTATGTATCCTGGGCATCAAAGTAAATTATCTGACAAATCCACGGCATCCGGATATTCCATGTAGCTGTTACTGCTCCACTGATTGATACAGGACATGACGGACGCTGTCTGGCCAGAGGTGAGGAGCCAGTGAGGACAGCAGCTGAAGTGCTGGCTCTCCACTCCCCAGCAGACAAACCATGGTAACCACCCATAATCACAATGTTCTACAACACAGACAATTACTTTTGTAAACTTTATCCCAGGAAACTTAAAAACAGAAGGCAGAAACTACCCCTATCAGTAATGAGACTTTGGTGACAAAGCAATCATAAAAATCCAAATCACCAACGTAATTTAGAAATGTTTGCTAGATCCAGGGAAGTAACTTTGGTGGAGAATGTATAGTTACCTCCCTATATCCTTTAATAAATTACTGGTTTAAGCTAGTAAAACATATAAATAAATTTTCTAGAAATAATAACCCTGGTTTTAGATGAATTGATAGGACTCCTATCTACCTTTCCATGTTGAAGGGATTCCCTAGCAGGGACATCTCCCTAATTACATTAGCTCCTACTTTTTCATAATAAAACGATGTCACATGGTCATAAAATATTATTTATATTTAACTATCTACAGAAGGAGAAATGGGGAAAAAATGGAGGAAAGAGAATTACCAGTGCATGCAAAAGCAATATTAAGTCATTAAAATATAACAACCTCCCCACTCATTAAAATAAGCAAAAAAAAAAAAAAAGGAAAGAATTGACATGTTTTCCCTCCAATTTAGCCTGTGTTATTTCTCATATAAAGATTGTTTTATTTCAGAATAATAGGGGGTACATGTTTTAAAAACTTTTTTTTGGTAAGAGTGTGTGAAAGTTATACCCTTTACCCACATAATGTGCACTGTACCCAACAGGTGTGACTTTGCCCATCCTGTCTTCTCCCCTCCGCCCCCAGCTTGGTTTCATTGAGATTTATTTCCATATGTGCACTTAAGTGGTGACTGATAGTTCCAATTTGGTATTGAGGATATATGTTTGATTCTCTATTCTTGTGATATTTCACTTAAAGCAGGCATCCTCAAACTACGGCCCGCGGGCCACATGCGGCCAGCCGAGGACACTTATCTGGCCCACCGGATGTTTTTGCCGCCGCTGCCTGTCCTGCTTAGCAGCTGACTCATCCTGGGGCCCACAGTCCGGCCCTCCAACGGTCTGAGGGACAGTGAACTGGCCCCCTGTTTAAAAAGTTTGAGGACCCCTGACTTAGGGGAATGGTTTCTAGTTCTCTCCAGGTTGTCCAAAAAGATACGAGACGGCCCCTTTCACGGCACAGTAGTACTGCACAGTATGCACACACTGCACTGGAGTAACCCGCGTGGGGTTGTCTCCATGTCTTTACAATTATGAACTGCACTGCTATAAACAATTGAGTGCAGGTGTCTTTTTTATAAAACGACCCTTTTCCTTTGCGTATACATCCAGCAGTGGGAGTTTGGGATCCAATGGTGGGTCTTACAGCTCACTGAGGTATCTCCATCCAGTTTTCCATGGGGGTAGCACTACTGCAGTCCCATCAACAGTGTGCTAGAGCTCCTTTCTCTCCACAGTCACACCAGCATCAGTTGTTTGGGGAATTCTCCTTCTTTTATTTATTCTTTTTTAAATGGAAAGGAGCCCATAGATAGTTATTTTTCCTAAATTGGCTCTCATGGGAAAAAAAAGGAAGGAAAAAGATAGGTAATATGGACAAAGGGAAGAAATGAGAGTGGAGGGTAAGCTGAAGCTGCGGCTGGTGATGGGGACACACAGCAACTGAGAAGTCCTACAAAGTGCACTCCAGAGAGACGCCGCAGGGGCCTATCAGGGGGAACTAAGTATCGCAGAGCAACCATGACACTCCCCTGTTTCATGTCAATGATAAAATGAAAAGCAGTATTCACCTAACAGAAACTCACTGAAATAGTGAGGAAAACTTTTTATCCTTTAAAAAATAAAATATACGCAACAAGAGCAACTCAGATGAAGGTAAGTTATTTCTTCAAATGGACACTCGAGTGACAAGTGTGCCTTCACAGGAGTCAAATCAAAGGCTGAGGACAGAATCTCTCCTGACAAGATAAACTTTATTCTTATTATATACCACATTATTCAGGATTTCTCTAAGTGGATTATTTCTCTCAAAGTAACCTTGATGGAGTTTCAAAAACAACTGTGCATGTCCACGTCCACGGACATGTGCTTTCCCAGAATGTTTGTGTTTGGGATGTTTTCATGTTCCATGAAAAATGGTGGAGCCTGTATCTAAACTTGAAAAACAAAAAGCAACGATGCTTCTGTACAATTTTAACCTTTTTGAGAAAAGAGAGAAAAGGAAGGAGACTCACACAGGCATGTGCTATGATAGTGGCTTAAAACAAATCAGAACAAGTGGCAGCGCAGCCAGGGTTTCCTTCCCACAAGGAGATTAGGCGGGGAAAGATTTTATTTATCAATAAGATCAAAGATACTGTTAAAAGAAAGATAGTTAACCCCAAATCCCAAATGTCTGATAAAAGAGGAGAGGTCAGCACAAATTTCAGAGCTCAGTAATCCTAAAGGGGCCTGGAGAAATTTCATACCACCTAGGCAAAAATACTGACTAGCCCTGAGCAGGTCCCAGAGGCTCAAACACCCAATAGCTCTGCTTACAGTAACAGGCTGCCTGGGAATAAGAACCTTTACAGACCCCTCCAAAAATGCTTTGATCTGGACATTCACTAGTAAAAACACAGGTACATTTCCTTGTTTCTAAAATTACTTAACACTTAACACTTCATGATGCACTCATCTAATTTAAAATCTGTTACTGGCAAAGTGGTTTTCTGAGTGTATCAGCCTTTGGGAGACGTTGCCAGTACAGATATGTCCTAATGGTATCTCCCGACACTGCAAAAGCAATGTATCAGATGAGAAAATCTAAGAGAATCATTTCCTCCTCCTCCTATTTACACAGTCATTCAAAGCCCAGCTGATTTCCAGGCACTGAACTACAAAATGCCATCCATTTCCATTGTAATATGCACCTGGCTTTCACAGAAGATATACTTAGCATGGCTGTTCCAATTGTGATAATTGTGGATAAGCTCATTCGCTAGATTACTATTAGCAAATTCAAAGAGTTATATAGATACTTTGGCTTACTTATAATAAAAGAGAATTACTCATTTAAAATAGGGAATACTTTACAATGAACTTGCAAATTAATTGGACTTTATTATTTTAGAATGTGAATTGAATGTGGTTATATTTAGTTGTTTATATTTAAGTGTATAAGGCTTTAGAAATAACTGTAATATACTATCTTAAAATAATTTAATGCTAACTTGGTATAAAAATAGCATGTTCTTACACAAGCCATCACTCAGGCATTCATAAAGTCTCGAAGAAAATATTTGGAATTATTTAGTTTTCTGTTTCTAATGATAGTCACACCAACAAAATTTAGTGGTTCATCAAACATTATAGTACAAGTATATGAATTTATTTTTAATAAATTATCATTTTTGCATATATCAGTCAAAGCAAAAAGCCTAAATACTTGCAAGCAAAATGCATTATTAATTTAATTGTCACAGCCTATTTAGCTAACTTCTATTACTATTTGCTAATAATATGCAATGCATTAGAGGACAGAATCAAATTCAAAACATAAAAAAAACTGATTATATTGTCCTAGAGAAATTAAAATATAGCAAGCTTGCAAAAGAATAGCCAACGCATTAATTTTTTAAATAGGTAAGAAAAATGTTTTACTTAATGTAGAGAACAGTAACACCCCGACCGATGGTTCAGCATGCTGATAAAGGGCTTCTTTGCTTACTAAAACCAAGCAGGAGAGGCAAATGGGAGAGGAGCCTTGGTATTTGTTATGCTACTTTATGCCACTTCAATCTTGGTCTTCTCCACCTATGAGTGTATTGAAAATTATGCTGCTGCTGAAGTCCTGGTATTCTAATTCAGAATTTCTATGCAGTAAGTGAGAGCCCCACATAGAGAGATTTTTAACAGGAGAAATAATTCAATCAAAGAAATTTGGTTTAGATGAACATAGCAACTTGGAATGTTTAAACGTAATAATCCAGAAGATGGTTGCATTTTTTCCTATTTGAGATTTTTTTAACTGATTTTAGGACAAAAATAACACTACTGTATGAAAAAAGCTAGCCATGTCACAGAGGGCAGAAAGAAAATGTTTCACTTGCCTCCTTTCGAGTCTCCCTTTATGTATTTAAAATGAAATGAGTGAAAGAAATGCATAGAGAGGGACCAAAAAAAATGTCTAAGAGTAAACCTGTGATTTTCAAATTCATAAGATATAGAGGGTATCTAGTATTTTAAGGAGCTTAACAGATAAATACATAGAGAAAGGTGATTTTGCACTGATATGAAACGTATTTTCAAATTTTTTAAATTCCTAAATAAAAGGCAAAATGATTTATTTGATTTCAAAATGAATGCTATTTAAAAGAATAAGGGAAATGTAAGGGAAGTGTTTTCGCCTTATATTTATCTGATCCAGATTGTTTTTGTTCAAATTTATTTGAAATTACAATCAGAAAAATAACAGTTCCATCATTTATTGCTGAAATATTGAATAAATTATTGAAATTTCATGACTTTCAATCCTTAGATCTATAAAACTGGAATATTTATGTGAAAGCAACAGGAATATAATTAAAAATATGTTTTGTTTCTACTTAACACGTATGAAACACAATGTTGGCAGGTATCAAATTATTATTTTAAAAAGAACAGAATGCCTTTCATTTCAAGAGAAATGGACCATGGCATAGACAATACCTACATTTTGATGGCAATCATTAAGTACAATGTTACTGGTAAAAGTACAGGAAACCAAAAGTATGGGTAAACAGAGGCATAGCCAACATCCCAGTATTTGACACAGTTAGTTAATGTTTGGACTGCCAAGTTAAAGAAAATAATATGCCTCCAGTAGAAAACTTAAATTCCTCAACAGAGAAAACTCTGGTAAGCGCAATTAAAAAACATTTTTAAAGACAATTAAACATTTGCAAATATGGCTGAAGAGGCCTCAGGCTTAAGAGTAATATAAAATATTGCATCATTGTTGACATTTTAAAGCTTCCTTTAAAATGCTATTAAAAAAGCTAAAGTTTCTGGGAATATCTATAAAACGTTTCATACTATCCAGAAGGACTTGAGGAAAACTGCAAATCTAACCTGTCTTTAAGGAAGGTGACAGGACTTAAACTAGCTCTGAGTGAGCTGCGAATTGTATAGATTTAAAATTTCAGAAGTAGCCATGCTCACCTGGTAACTGACATTGCTATGTTTCAGTACACCTAATATAATTAAGTCTAAGTGATGAAGCTAATTATGATACAGTAGCAAGAAAAAAGAAAACCTGGCAGTTGACGACATAATAATTGTGGTGTTATTTTTCATGAAATGGCAACTGCAGTATTATTTAAATGATGACACGAGATATACTTTTTTTGATATTAGAATGTTTAAGTCTATAGTAAAAAGTCAAAAATATTATTTGAAAGCCTCAACATAAAAATAGAGGGGAAAAAAAAAACCCCAAATTTAGTTTTAGATATTTGTTTTAGTGCATTCTAATACATTCACAGAAGTCAATTTCTCCCATTTTAACTCTTCTACTGTTACAAGGTTGTTGTAAAAACTTAAAGCCCCCCAAATCCTTTCAAAAATTTCTAGATTAGAATTCTTTTAATTAAAATGATATTAAATTTCTGCAGAAGGATGTCATAAAATCTGATATTCAATCAGAGGATACCACAAATGCAAAAATCATGATCTGATTTGATAAAAATTCTACAGGTCATGTCATTAAAGTCAAAAATGAAAACGTAATCATATTTTAGATGAAATAAAATAAATAAAAATTACCTTTCTTTTGGGGTGCCAACTCCATGTTTGCCTAGTAGGTGAGTATTTAAGTGCTTCTTCATTACAAAGGCAACCCTAAAAAATAAACAAAAGTAATTATAGAACTAAAACTTCACTCTCTGATAGAAATTTACACAAAAAGTATGTAAGGGTAATAAACATGTATCGAACAGGAAATGTACCAGATCTGACAGTAAAATGCACATGTGGCATCATAATGCCACTCTCGCTAAACAAAAGATCGCAGACAGGACTGAATACTCTGTGATGATGCAAAGCAGAAGAAATAACTGCATCTACAGTGGGTGGCTCGGTTTTTGACTTGGGTAGACTGACAGTGACCAAAGATCAAAACAATAATGATGGTTCTTTAGTCACTGTCTTCACTGCCAGTTAGTTAGACAGATAAAGCAACACTGAATCTAACATCCAGTGCCCCTTGCTGATCTCACACTTCAATCATGAAATAAATTTGAGAAAATGTCATTTTATTAAATATTTAAAGGACTATAAAAAAGAAAATGAATAGCTTTGACAAAGCTTCCTTAAAAACATAGTAATAATTTGTGGGGTTTTTTTTACAGGTTTTCAAAAATAGTATAAATGCTTGCAGTATCTGCAGATCACACACACAAAAAGCAAACAAAAAGTATTACCTGACATAGTATCTTACTTTACACACAAATCAGCTGACTGAATTCAATTGTGTTGACATAAATATGAAGTGGACGGGGCTCAGCAGGCAGTAGGTGAGCACACTCCCCACTGAACACAGGGCAACATCAATTCAATTACATCATGGCATTATTTAAAACAATTTAGATTTCATTCAGAAGCATTGAACTAAAATGGCTCTCTTAATAAGTGGAAAAGAAATTTTACTGTTGTAACTTTCAGTGTAAAAGGGCTTGCAAACATTTTTGTTAATTATGTATTACAGCTGTCCTTCATAAAGTTAATTACTAATAGCTGAAAGGCAACAGAATCTATTTGCATATGTACATGAAAGGCATGACATATGCAAAAATATGATTTTAATTAGCATTCTATGATATGAAGGGCTACAAATCAAATTGGCATGTTATAAGATTCTTAACATTAAACAGTGAATTCATCTGGACATGTTTGCACAAATGGGCAATGTAAGAATGTAAAGTATTATAGCCTCACAGAAGAGACCTGTGACAAAAGCCAAGAACAAAATAATTTCTAAGAATGTGAATGCTTTTCTATTCTTGTGTATTATTTTTAGTTTTTCACACAGTGTATGGAACCTCAGTTTCAAGGCCAAAATCGCTATGACTTCATTATTCAAACAAAGCACCTCTATACACTGAAAACAACGTTCCTCCTGTTATATACAGGGTAAGGACAACTATGGATGATGCCTGCTTTGCGACTATAAAGGACTGGTCACACCACCAATCACGTGAAACAGAAAGGCAATTATCACATATAAAGTATCAAACTGGGATAATATTAAATGCTGAGCAAAAAATAACCACAAGATATTCTATATTTGTTTCTGCTTGATTTGAACAAAATAAATAACATTTTTCATTTCCTTACAGAAAGAATACAGTAATAACAACGGGTCCATTTGAGTCATAACTTCCCCACTGTCCTCCATTTCCCTATAATTAAAAAAACATAAAGCTAATAGCAAAGAGCAAAGGTTAAAAACCCAAAGTTGCAAAGCACAGCTTATTTACATGACCAAGTATAATTTAAGAGACCTGAACTTAGAAACCACAGTGCAGTTTTTAATAGAAAAAATATTTTTATTAATTAAAATGTTTAAGTTTGAAGAACTGAAGCAAAAATGTTACATCACACAGGGAACCAACTGAGGCAGATGAGGGGGGAAGCGGCTGCCTACTGGAACACCTGGACATCTGCAGCAGGTTTCTGTTACGGAACATTTAGAAGAAGAATTTTTTTATTATGAAAAAAATGGGAAAAGCTTGTACTAGTAAAACATAGCTTGATTATGTACAAATACAAACGGTTAATATTTATTCATCCAAAATTGGACTTGAAATAAGTACCGATTTTTTAAATTTGGCTTACAGTGCAAGTAATGTAACTGTCTCCATATCATCTGCAGCCAAAACATATAAACCGAACACAACTGCCTAACATGAAATTAGCAACCTATACTGAAAGTAATATTGCCAGCAACATGCAATTACTGAATGTCAATTCTTTTACTGCATTGTAAAGTTATTGTTTTAACATTTTTAAGATAATTTTCTTTAAGAAATTATAGTGTAGATACTAGAAGAAAAAAAAATCCTCAATCTGAAAAGCTAATCAATAGAAAAGCCTTGATCCCAATAAATACTCATTCCTTTCTATGTTCATTCCCTGTCTGAACACATTTATTCCTCACTTACTATGGGCTGTGGGGGGCTGGGTGGGGTGGGGGGGGGGGTCTGCCCTTGTGGTGGAGTCACACTGAGGGAGTCAGGCCTTCCTGGAGCTTTCAGTCTCTGCCCTGCTGCTGGCTGACAGGGTAAAGTGGCACTAAGCCCGGGACTCGCTCTGCATTGATACCGCTAATCGCTCAGGCCTGCATTTAACTCACATATTGACTAAGGATCTATTATTATGCAAGGAACAGTTCTAGGCAGCAGTAGTGTGCAGGTGAACAAAACAAGTAAAAGTCCCTGCCCTCAGAAAGTGTTAGAACTAGTGAGGGACACAGATAACAAGGGGAAAACAAAGTAAAACAAATAGCACTCTAACCAACATTAAAGTAAGGGGGGGGGAAAGTTACGTAAAGAAGGATATTAAAATGTCAGTGGGGGGGGTGAAATTCTACATTGGGGTGGCTCAAAAATATGACTTACAGGTAAGGGGGTGAAAGTATCAGGCACGTGATTTGCACAGAGCAGTAAGCCCAGTAGGGGACCGGGAACCACAGACACCTGTGGGTGTTAACACAGGGGCCTGCCTGCTCTTCCAGCTGTGAAATAGGAACACAGCAGGACAAGGAGAGCGGCACGAGGAGGCTAGGGCAGGTGACTCAGGTGGACAGTAACAACCTAGGCCACGACAGCTTAGTTTTCATTCCAAGTGAGCAGAAAGGCCACTTCAGACATCGGAACAGAGAGTGACTTGTCTGACACACAGATTAACAGACTGCTCTGGTCATGATAATTGGGGGAATGTTTGAGATAGTTATCAATTAACAGTCTCTTACAATAATCCACACAAAGATGACAGTGACCTAGACCAAATGCTAGCATTGAACTAGAGAACTGGTCAAAGCTGGGAAGTATGTTTGTAATTAAAGCTAAGTTCCATATGCAATAGACCTGGAGTCTGAACAAAAGAGACTGAAGAAAATGCCAGTTATGGGCCTGGGAAAAACTGAGTTGGTTTAAAGGAGATCAGTTTGGGATATACTCACTGAGAAAGGCTCTGAACACCCAGAGGCAAGTCAAACGGGAGGCTGACTCCACTGGCAAGGCGAGAGCCACACGAGAAACATGCACTGGGGCTGCCCATCCCGCAAGAACACACACAACTAAGAAAGAATATTTTAAAAATGTGTTTGGATAACTTGAAAATTATCTATAATTGCCTGATACAGCATCACTTAAAATTGGTTTTAGTGTCGAAAGAGCAATAGGGTGGTAACATTTATATCCTAGGTACAGATTTCTACTTTCTAGTTTCAAAAACAATCCTATTAACTTAGTATTTCAAAATAATTTTTGTATACTGTGTATCATATAGAAAAAAAATCTTCCAGGCCATTAGGTTTTATCATAGTAAAGTTATTTAAATTTGAAAGTCATGAAAGATGCTCTAACTTGTCCATAGAGTGACCTGTGAATAACACAGGTTTGAACCACACAGGTCCGCTGATACCGGGATTTCTTTCCACCTCTGCCAAACTGACACAGGAAAACAAACTCCTGGCTTCCTTCTCCTCCTTGGCCCGCTCAATGTGCAGACAGCAGGGATGGAGACCTTTATGATGAGCCCTGCCACGTAGTAAGGGGCAAATGCATTTTCCCCTCCTAACAACATTTCCTTTCTCTAGCTAGCTTCATTGTGACAATACAGTATTCAGTACATAATAGTATAGTACTATAGTACATATAGTATTCAGTAACACAAATACATGTATTAATCAACTGTTTATAAGTAAGGTTGACAGTCAACAGTGGGATGTTAACTTAGAGGAAATCAAAAGGTATACACAGATTTTCAGATGTGCACGGAGTTGACACCTCAACCCCCATGTTGTTCAAGGGCCAACTATAAAATACCACACACAGAGAGAAAGAGTTGAGAAAAGCAACCAAAATCCAGAGCCATGATACATGGCCAACTCTCCAGTCACACCCACCATGTAGGTCAGTACTGAATGCAGGGGCCAAAAGTCAGGTTTGCACAGACTGTGCTTCTCCTGTGCCACACAGTTATCCTGTAGACGACTGTTCTACAGGACATTAATACACACGGTACAAAATAAGGAGTAGAACGGACATCCAAATAAGTTTGGACAAAATTAGGTTAAAAGAGTAGAATGTTATAGACTTCTCCATCATGTGTGGGCTTGTGAGCACCGTGACTCCCGAGAAAGGTGCAGGAGATGTGCATGACACTTTCTGAGCCTGTGGGACCACTGGACGTGTTTGACAAGGCAAGTACACGCGCTTCTGCTACAACTGTGTCTTCAAGACACAACTGGAAAATGTCAGCTTTCACTACTATAACCTAACGTCATAGAATGGGTAATGTCTAAGGGATAGAAATTAGTGGCCCACCTTTCTGGAGGCTAGGGGGGCACAGATCCAGGCTCCGACTCTTCTGTGTGTTATCTCATGGTATAAGGAGCAAACAGACTCCCTCAAGCCTCTTACATAAGGACATTAATCTCATTCAGGAGGGCTCTGCCCTTCCAAAATAAGCCCCTGAAGGCCTTACCTCTTAATACTATTTCACGTTGATTAGGTATCTATATGTGAACTCTGGAAGGACAAAACGTTCAGACCATGGTAATGCTGGTGTAGAGTCTGAGAATTATGCAATAGAGACAAAAGTAGCACATGTTATAAATGTGCTAAAGAACTGTAAGTAACTAAAGGTACAGACTGTAGTCAGAGCTAAGATGAGGTGCTGAGTCTACTGTCCACCACGTGGGTAAGTCTGCACAAAGTCGGTCAAATCACACTAACCCTCTGCTTCGTAATTTACAGTAATACTCACCTTAGAAAGTTATAAAAAAAGAGATAATGAACATGTACTTTTTTTTAGCACAGTGTCTGTTACATCATCATTCAATAAATAACTCTTTTAACAGTAAATATTATAGGAGAAATAAGACACAAGTTAAAAGGTAACGGTTCTGTCAAAGAGCTGTGTTGGAATAGACAAAACCTGCATAGGAACCATCAGTGCTGACTTTTGTACCACAGGCATGTAACAAGCACTGATAGGAACTAATGGTACCAAGATAAGTAAAACAAAGTCTCTATATCCAAAGGGTTTTACTCCAAGGTTATGGACAAGATCCTAAACAGATAATGTCATCATTAAGCCGTTAGAAACAAAATACATATTTAAAAATGGGGCTGATGACATACTAAAAATTCTCATCACCATGATCTGGAGTGTGAAAGGTTTCCCTGCTTTAAGATCAATAGCACTGGTCCATTGATCTTCTAATTTTGAGTACAAAATCAGAGCAAACAACTACAGTTCATCATTTTCTATGTGTGTGTGTATGGATGCGTATTCATAAGCAGGCCAGTATAGTCATATGATAAATCCTATGTAGCTATACAAAGCATAGACACAACATTAAATAATTCTCCAAAGAATGATTATAATCCATTTAAGGTCAAAATACATAAAAATATAAATAATGTGATTTGACTTTTGGAAAAAAAATCATTTAATAGAACATTTTTGCTATTTTATTTATCTTTTTTATTATCAAAAAGTATTACCATTCTGAAATGACCTCAAATAAGGTTTTTATTCTATAGTTTCACATGTTAATTTCAGCTTTAATGGCATATTTAAATAGATGAAGTGTAGCTTTTCATATTATAATCAGTGCACCTATTTCCTAGGGATGAGACAACAACAAAGGTCCCTGAAGGATATGTACACCCTATTCAAAGAAATCTTTGTTTGGTTACACTGCAAAGGGAGTATGGGCTCCAAACTAAGCGAAGGTTGTTTATCACCAGACTTTAATGTAGAAAGGTCATCAGATTTTCTGGGCAGATTCACTGTGATCACAAGGATCCCTCAGGAAGTGGAGAGGAAGACAAGGAATGAGTGAGTCAAAGAGACAAGCCACCAAAGCAGAGAGAGGCTGGATGAGGCCAACAAGACAGAAACAGGCCACAAACAAGAATGTTGGTGCTCTCAGGAAACTGGAATGAACCAGGAAAGAGATCTACCCTAAACCTCCTAAGGGAATACAGGCCTGGTGACACCTTCATGTCAGCTCAGTGAGACTCAGAACTGTAAGACAATGTACTTGTGGGAAGGGACAAATAAGGAAGAGACGATGTGATGACATCTGATCAGATTACCACTAACTGCACTTGCACTTGACATGATCAGATATTTGGTTACAAGAGCATCCATTCAGTCCAAGAAAAATCAAAAATAATTTGAATAAATACTGGATGGCATGTATGTAATGCAGTTAAGCTTTGATCTACACATTTTATCCAACACAGTTTGGCCAGGACACTCTGCCAAATACTGAGCAGGTCAGAAGATGGGTGGGGAAGGATACAGTGGAAAAGACAGTAACTTTTCACTAAAAATCCTAGTAAGCAGAAAGGATTAATGCCTAATTTACAAAGTGTTGATAAATGGACAAAAAAATGAAGAAACTTTAAAATATTTTCTTACTTAATTTTTATGGTTAGCATTTATTCTTTCATTTAACTTTATTTTTGCTCACTGTCTCTTAACTTTTTACTTTGAAAACATTAAGATTTAGACAAGTTGAAAGGCAATCCATAAAATACGTGGATATTCTTCATGCAGAGTCACTGTTAATGTTTTGTGACATTTTCTTGTTATACCTCTCCCTCTCTCCCAGGAGGAATGTATGTGCTTTTTTTCTTTTTATCATGTCATCTGAAAGTAAGTTACTGAGACGGTATTTTTCCCCTAAGACTTCAGCACACATCCCCAAAGAAAGATATTGTTCTACCCCTGCGCATCAAGATTACTCTTAAAAAAATTAGTATTGACTCTCTATCTAAATTCACCAATCTAAAGCCAGGTCTTCCCGAGACACAACGGTGCACTTGCTCTGTCTCCTTCTTCTTGATCTATCTGGAACTGTCCTCCTGCCTTGTTATTTGTACAATGACACAAATTCTAAGCAAGCACACTCACAATAATGTCACACATTCTAGGTGTAACTGATTGTTTCCTCATGATTTTGATTTAAATATTCCTGGGAAAAACACCACCTACATACGTTAGGTACCTCCAATTGCATAGCACCAAGATAAAAACAATGCAATTCTTAATTAAGTAATCTGTGGGTAACATTTTGGTATTATGTGAATATCCTATGCCCTAACAGCCTTGCCCCAGTGACTTGGGTGCCCATTAACCAATCTTGGCTCAGTTGATCACTGGTTCCTTCCCCCTACACGTGTTACTGGCTTTCCTCCTCCACAGAGCCCCTGACCACTCCCCGCTTGTCGGCCTCATGCTCACTCACTCTCACTCTCACGAGCACTTTACATGCACTCTTGGATTTTCATTTTTACGTCACATTTTATAACAAATTACCATAATCGTGCCTCTAAATTCTCAAACTACCCCAAAATTGGGTGCTGGAAACTCTTTAAAGCTGGCTGCTCTGTCTTTCCGACGTGACTCTCCTCAGGGTCTGGGCTCCTCCTCACCTCCTAGCACAGCTCGACACCCCAGGCTCACCAGTCAGTGTCCCTGCAGCAGAGCTGGGATCAGCACTGGTTCCTCAGAGGAGGCAGTGGTGTTCACACAGTAAGGCCTGGGTGCTAACTGTGATCACCGCGGTTCAAGTATCCCAGAGTCGAAGCCCTTTCAATGCACAAAGCTAGGAAATCAGAAAATGAACAGCTACGTGATGGGCAGCAAAGAAGAAATTACACAGAGTAGCTCAACTGCAATGGGCGGGTTTAGAAAATGAGTGCTCATTACAACAACTCTATTCTGAAATATTAGATAATAAATTTACAAACATATTTCTGGAAATAAATACATTTTATCTGTTCAAGGAGAATTTTACTCAAACAATTATTGCCATGGCCCTCACACACAGATGTGCTAGTTTCCTTCTTTCTTACACTCTCCAGTGACTTGGCTGCTGATTCTTATAAAGCGTTTCAGATAACTTACTCCTCCTGCTCCTGCCAATTCGCATTCTTCTTTTCATCCTCTAAGGGTCATATTTTTATTAACACACATTCTTATTTCAAAGGTGTGGAATATAATTTACTTCCTGGGCTTTTAGCATAACCTCCTTGCGGGTGACTCTGAGATCTATGTACCCACCGCGGGCCTCTCTAGAGCATTTCTTCTTGTCTGAACCGACAATACCTTAGAACATGTCCAACACTCAGTCATCGTCACGCCTCACTAATGACCTGCAGAATTTCCGAATTCTATCAATTGTACCACCTTCCCAATTTAGTAATTTTGTCTTCTTTTTCATAAGTCATCAATGGCATCTTCACAATTTTTCTCATCAAGATTTTACTATTCTTTTCATATTTTAATTAAACTAGTTCAATCCATTATGTCTGAGGGCTACTGCTTCAAGGTTACCTCCCTGCAACCTATTCACATACCACCATCACACGATCTTCCTGCAAACATGGTCATACCACACTCAGCTCATAAACATTTTATAATTGCTTTCCGAATTGGATAAAGCACAAAATCCTAAGCAAGCAAATGACCATCTTCAATAGTCACTCTGAACCAGTTAGAAATTCTAATTGTTGGAATACACAATCAAAAAACAATCTGGAATGGTGGCAAAAAGGCTATATTCCAACTAAAAACTGGGAACAATGCAAATGTCCAACAGCTATGGCACAATTATAGAATGTTACACCACGAGGAGAAGACTGCTCAGGATAGATTTTAAAAGGACAAAAATATCATACACAATTTATTCTGTCTATACACATTTATTTTTGTATTCTGACACACACACATATAGGAACCAAAGGGAATACCACTCAGATTCACCATGACATGGTTTTAGTTAGGGATGATTTATATGCCTCATATTTCTCCATAAAGTAAAATTTACAATTTAAAAAAGAAATAATATGCTTTCCAGTTTCCACAGCATTTTCGTGTTTCTGCAATAGCTCCCATGCATGTGCAAACACGCAGTCTAGGCGCTATCAGCTCACCCTGAGAGGAAGGAGCTGAGGCTCAGAGGAGATAAGTGACCTTAACTTTCTCAAAAAAGTGTGGCAAAGGAGCTGAAATGCAAAATTAGAACACACACCTGGTGACTTTCATGCTTTGCTCTTTCTATCACGCAACACCTACTATCTAAGGAGATCATAGCCTTAACAAAAAATAAGAAAACAAGGCCGGGCACAGTGGGAGCACTCTGGGAGGACCAGGAGGGTAGACTGCCTGAGCTCAAGAATTTGAGATCAGCATGAGCAACAGTGAGACCCATCTCTACTAAAAATAGAAAAACTAGGTGGGTGTCACGGCAGGCGTCTGAAACCCCAGCTACTCAGGAGGCTGAGGCAGAAGGATTGCTCCTGCTCAAGAGTTTAAGGTTGCTGTGAGCTATGATACCATGGCACTCTACCCAAAGCAAAAGAGTAAGACTCTGTTTCAAAAAAAACTATAGAAATGAATGTGTTCACAAATAAAATCATATTAGATAATTTTCTAAATAAGCATGCATTTCCCAAACTAATAAGTGACAAAATTAGTAATTGATAGAACAGAGAGGTTTTTTATTTTAAAGTCACTAGGATTAAGAAAATACAAGTAATATTTATTTTTTCATTATTATTATATATATATATTTTTAGAGACAGGGTCTCACTCTGTCACCCTCGGTTGAGTACCATGGTGTCACAGCTCACAGCAACCTCCAGCTCTTGGGCCTAGACAATTCTCTTGCCTCAGCCTCCCGAGTAGCTGGGACTATAGGCGCCTGCCACAATGCCCATCTATTTTTGTTGGTGGTGGTGCAGTTTGGGCGGGGCTGGGTTTGAACCCACCACCCTTAGTATATGGGGCTGGTGCCCTACTCACTGAGCCACAGGTGTCACCCTATAAGTAATATTTAAATAGAAAATATATTTTATATGATGAAGAGAGAAACTCAAAAATTAATGACTTGTGAGGTAGGTCACATAAAAATAAAGATAATGCCATCAGTTAGCAAGAATAATTATGCTTAAAAATAAATAATTTGATGCTTAAAAATAAATAATAAGATGATTATTCCAAAAAGAATAGCCAACTGATATGGATGGCAATGGTTTTATCATAAACAAGACAAAGATAATTTTACCTTCTCAGTGTCAAACCAAGACAATAAAATGATCTTAGTTGAAATGTAAAATATGTTGGACAACATAAATGAAAACCTACAAGAAGTACTAAAGACTCTGTTATACATACAATATGTAAAATGAAATACATATCTACCATCATTGTAAACAGATTCCGATTATATTGTTAATTATGACTTCAAGAAAGCATTCCATCCACCCACTTCTCTTACCTATTAATGAGAATGTTAACCTAAATGAACAACACAGGAAAACCTGTAGTTCAAAGGTACTGAAATCTGTCAAAAATTTCCCAGGCAAATAAAGAGAGAGACAAAATGATTATATGAGATTTGTTTACTCCAAAACTCAGAAGTTAATGAGTGTTAGATAACACTTCCTAATTATATTTCTTAAGCTCTTTTACCAAATCATTGCTAGGCCAAAATAAAATGTCTTTCATTGTTTATCAAAAATGTTCTGAAACACTTCTTTTCAATGCTTTTGGTCATAATTACCACATAGATTCTACCATTTTCACATTTGAAACATTGTATTGTAATAGTATATAAAGCAACTTGCTTTCAAAACAAATTCTCAACGTCCCAACATTTAAAATATCCATAAATCCTTTAATAATTTATTGTTATTTTCCTAGATGGTTCTGATGTTCCTTGAAAATAAATGCTAATTTATTTAAAATCTCCATGAAGAAATAAAGGTTAGATAATTTTTCCTTATTCATAAGAAACAAAAATATTTGGGGGGATGGGATGGAAGAGACAGAGTCTCACTCTGTTGCCCAGCTAGAATGCTATGGCCTCTGGCTACCTCTCAGCAACTTCAAACTCCTGGGTTTAGGCAATCCTCCTAACCTCAGCCTCCTGAGTAGCTGGGACTACAGGGACCCACCACAACACCTGATAGTTTTTCCATTTTTGGTAGAGATGGGGTCTTACTCTTGCTCAGGCTATTCTGGAAGTCCTGAGCTCAAGGGATCTGCCTGCCTCAGCCTCCCTGAGTGCTTGGACTATAGGCCCAAAAACTTTTCTTAAGTCTTGAACCCCCCCAATAAGCACTCTGTACAGAGAAAACTAGCAGTATATTTTAGATACTATAAAACATTAGCTACAGCCCTCAGAAATATTCCTCAAAGAATCTGAGAAGCTATGTTTCAAACACACACTAATACACACATAACCACATGTCAGGTAAGAGCAAGCAAAGACATTCAAGAGAGGTAATGCTGCTTTAATTCAGGGGTTAATTCCATTGTCACTTAGTGAGGGTCCATATCAAAATGTAATTATTACTATTCTCAGAGCTGTAAATAATACTAAACCCCAAGACCTTAACAATACCCTACCAAATATTAACCACATTTTTAATAATGAAGAAAGCAATCACATATGAGCGTTGTTTGCTTTTTGGTTTGTTACTTTGAAGAGAGTGATTGCCAAGCTCTGCTAGGTGCTCCATGTGTTCCAACTTATGCAGCCCACAACAGCCCCACTGTACAGGTAAAGGGCCCCTAGATTCAGTAACTTCCCAAAGGCAGCACAGCTAGTAAAGGCAGAGTCAGGGTCCAAGGCCAAGCTGTGTCCTCAGAACACACAGATCGCACTGGGAAGTAAATAGTCCTGCCTCTCCCTTTTAAAAATGATAATTCATGCATAGGCCCAATTTAGGATATCTGCTACATTTTTTTAACCTAAAAAGTCATTTTTCTAAGTTAAATAAGGAAATGAATGATGGGAATGTATTTCATTTCTGAGTTTTTCATGCAGGTAGCAGTACACCGAGTATACTAAAATGAGGAAGTTTGCAGTCAAAACCCTTGGTCTAGTTTAGTCTCCACCAATTAACAGCAACATGGCCTGGGTTAAGACAGTAACCCAACATGGGAGACCAAATGAAATTAATAGTATCTGAATTGTTTTAAAAAATACAACAAATTTAGCAAACAACTGTACTAGTGATAAATTATAAAATGAGAATTACCATGAAATTCCCAAGAAGAAGAGTCAAAAGCAACTGTTAGATATGTTTATAAAAAGTTATGATGTTATATGGAAGTGTGAACTGAAAAGACATGGACTGTAAGCCACACTCCTTGAAAACGTTCCCACAGTTCAATAAGGAGCCCTTTGCATGGAGCCAGCGCCGCTCCTCTGAAGGTAGCAACGCAATGGTAATGTCAGATTTGCCCTAAGAATGGAAAGAGTTAACATGATCAGCCGGAGTTTAAATATATATCCAAAGATAATACTGTGAATATAAAGTCATATGCAGGAAGAAGATAAAAATATCAATGAGGCAGGACGGTGCCTGTGGCTCAAAGGAGTGGGGCACTGGCCCCATATGCCAGAGGTGGCGGGTTCAAACCCAGCCCTGGCCAAAAACTGCCAAAAAAAAAAAAAAATTATATATAGATATAATTGAGGCTCAGAGCAAAGCCAGGAAACAAAGGAATCTGGGCTGAATCTGGAACTCACCCATGACTGGACAAGGACTCTCCCTGTCCAGGGCTGCTATGAGATTAAATGAGGTGAAGTGCTGAGAGCAGTAAGCCCTCTACAACTGTTAGACAGCTTTACGATGATGATGACAATGACCTCAGGGAATGTGACCACCATGACTCTGACTGAGAGGAAGACCACAGGGACAAGAGGAAGAACAGGACAGAGCACAGGGACTTAGAATAGAGGTAGTTAGCTGGACTTCATGGACCTCATTTTAATCCTTCTATGATAGGAGACCTTCTTTATAGGGACATGCAAAGATTAAAAATAAATAATAATAAAATGTCGCATTCTAGTGATAGAATACTATGGTCAATTAATTAATAAATGTTTAACATGGATTATCAGACATAAATCCACAATTGTAATAGATGTATACTACTGTATTACTAAACTCAACTTAAAAATATGAAAATTCAGGTATATTAGAATTAAATATAGCAATGATTACAGAAAAATGTTATCTATACAATCATATGGTATATAGAAGCCTATAGTAAAAAGCCTAGACATTTCAAGAAATGTACTATCGAACATTATTGCTATTAATAAATTATGACTGTTACTAGCCAAGCATATAATCCTGGTATTGTACTTATTGATTAAACGTGCAAGAACTAAAATTCATGAGGATGTTTATGTAAAGGAATAAAACACCAATCAAGAAATCCACCCAAAAGGGGATTTCCACTTTCATATGTAATTTCTCTTCAAATCTCCTGTCGGATCTTTGATGCGGATGGACAACACCATCACATGTAAGGCAGCAGGGACCAATGGGCAGGCGACACCAACCTGATTCCAATCCAAAGAGGGATCCACGAACAGCTGAGCCTACAGGGACATGACTGAACGCCCCTGAGCAGCAGTGTGGAAAACGCCCACGAAGGAGATTGCCAGCGGGAAGTGCCAGGCTGCCAGATACAGCTGTTTCCAAGACTAATGTGGGCGCTTCTGGTTTAAGGGCAGTTTTAGAAAAGATGACTTTTTAATTTATTGCTTCAAAATTATTAGGTAAACAGGGCTATCCAGGTTGCAATTTATGTGGAAATGAACTGAAGTTGCTGGTCGTGTACATTCAATGTGTTTATACAACCAACATATATTGAATTATTTTGAGTCAAAAAATGAGAATTCAGAACGATCTGATCTACATTTGAACACATTTAGCAGTGACATTCTATTATGAGACATGTACAGATAAACAGGTGCTCTGTATCTTGAATCAAGGGTTACACATAGTTAAGATAAATATCTTCCATGAAATACAATTATGCAAATATTTAGAACACAATAGAATGCATTCAATAAGGAAAGGTTACAGAACAGAATTTAATCTGTGTGATTCAACAGGCATATGAAAACACACCCCACTTCAGGGAGGGAAGTTTGCGTCAGCATCACCCCCTGCTGTACTAGAGAGATGCACAAGGGTCAATCAACAAGTTCTGGCCAAATTACTTTCCTATAATAATTTCTAACAAAATAAACTAAGTGAACCAATTAAAGAAGAAAGATTCTGGAATTTTTAAAATAATAACATAATACGGTTAGGATTAATTTCTTTCCCTTTGTAAGTTATCATCTAAAATAAGATGTGTGAACAATGTTACCTTTCTAACTCATTTCTAAGTTACAGAGAGCAAAGAGGAAATATGAACATTATTTTCATTATTTTTGATTCAAAATAATTCAATATATGTTCGTTGACTTCCTCAGTCTACTAAGGTCTATGTCTAAAAAACTCACAGCTCATATTATACTCAGTGGTGAAAGACCAAAGGTGATCTGTCTAAAGTCAGAAAAAAGCAGGTTATATGCTCATTAAGATATTTACTCCACATTACACTAGAGGTTCTAAACAGGGCAACAGGCAAGAAAAAAAGATTAAAATCCATTTATATTAGAAAGAAAGCTGTACAAATAACTCTATTCTTAGACAACAGGATCTTGATATAAAAGTAAACTACTCAAATTAATAAACAGATTTACCAATGTTGTACTTACAAAATCAACTGTGTCACTACATACTAACAATAAAGAATCAAAAATGAAGTTATGCAAACATTAAAATATATGGGAATAAATTTAACAAAAAAGTGGAAAGCATACATTTAAAACTGCAAATTATCATCAAAGGAAACTGAAGAAAACTTAAATAAATAGAAGTACCATTATTATGGATTGGAATACAATATACTTAAAGATGACAATACTTCCAAATTGACCTACAAATTCAATGCAATCCTTATCAAAATCCCAACCTGGGCCTTTGCCAAAATTAATAAGGTGATCCTAGAAATTCATATGGAAATGCCAGGACCTCAGAACAGTCCTGGCCAGTCTTGAAAAAGAATAGGTTGAAGGACTCATAGTTCTCAATTACAAAGCAACAATAATCAAGACGTGTGCTACCAGCATAAAAATGGAAATACACACCAATGGAATTAATTTGGGGGTTGAGAAATACAGCCAGTCTCTGAGTTACAAACAAGATAGGTTCAGTAGGTATGTTCTTCAGCTGAATTTGTATGTAAGTTGGAACAAGTACATTTAGCTATTAATGAGTTGTCCATCAGTTGGATGTTTGTAACTCAGGGATTGCCTATAAGTCCTTACATTATGGTCAACTCATTTTGATAAGTGTGCCAAGACATTAAAAAGGATAAAAATAGTTTTTTCAACAAATGGTACTGAGACAACCAGATAGGCACATTTTAAAAGAATGAAGATGACCCCCATCTCATGATCTACATAAAAAGTAACTTACAGTGGTTCAAAGACTGTGTGTAAAAAGTAAAACTTCAAAATTCTTAGAAAAAGAACAGAGAGGAGTAAATCTTTGGGATCTCAGATTACCCAACAGGCTCTTAGATATAATACTATAAGCATAAATGCAAAAAAATAAAATAAATTGGAATTCGTCAAAATTAAAGAAATTTTTGTTACAAAAGACACAATTAGAAAATAAAATGAACTGCATTGAGTGGAACAAAATATTTACAAATCATATATATGGTAATGGATTTTATCCATAATACATAAGTAATTTTAAAAATAATAAAAACAAACAAAATATAAATTAAACACAGGGAAAGGCTCTGAATAGACATTTCTCAATAGAAGATATAAAAATAGACAATAAGCACATGAACAGTTTCTCAAAAGCAACTTTTCTTCAGAGAAATCTAAATCAAAAACTCAATAATATACAGGGTGGCCATCAAGTTCATGTACAATTTAAAATGGTGAGCAATTTAACACAAACTTTATAAGCACACTGTATTACTTCAAAATCACTGTGTTGGCTATGATCAAAAAGATAAATAGTAACAAGTTTTTTCAAGGATATGGAGAAATTCAAACACTATATGTTGCTAGGAAGAATACAGATGGTCCAGCCAATATGGAAGACACTTAGCAGTTTATCAAAAAGTTAAACGTACATTTACTACAAGGCCCAGCAATTCAACTCCCGGGTATACACACACACAAGAGAACAGAAAGCTCATGTCCACACAAAAACTTGTACATGAATGTTCATAGCAACATTAGTCATAACACCCCCCAAACAGAAATAATCCAAATGCCTATAATAATCCAGACATCTATTGACTCAGAAGAAACGCTGAAACCAGCGAGTTTACCAAAAAACAATGAATGGGTAAAGGCAATGCCCTGTGTCTACACTGCAGAGTTAGTAGGCACCAACAGGACGGAAACACTGATGGACGCCAGCATGGGTGAACCGTGAAAACAGGAGAATAGGGTCCGACGCAAAACGCCACATAATGTAGAATCCTATTTAGAGGAAACGTCCAGAACAAGTAGATCTACAGAAAGTAGATTTATAGATGGAACAAGCCAAACAGTGAATGACTTTCTCTCAGATGAAAAAGAACATAGTATACCACTTGGTTATTCATTTTCTAGTTCACACATCACATCAGAAAATAACAGATAAAAGCAATGAATTATGATATAATAATCTCACATCTTAGATGTTTAGCAGGCAAAAAATTCTACAAAATGATTAAGTAAATAAAATATAGAAATAACTAAAAAAAATTAGGATACTCTAAAAAAAGATTAAACTAAGGATACTCTAAAAAGGATTAAACTTGAAGATAATGACTAAAAAAAATTAGCATACTCTAAAAAAGGATTACACTTAAGGACAACTAGGATTTCCCTGAGGAAGAAGACATTCCTGGTAGAAGAAAATCCTGAGGAAAGGTACGGCGGTTTCAGAACACTGTTCAGGTGCTGCGGCTACAGCACAGACGCGGGAAAGAACAAGACTGAGAAGGTCTTTCGCAGGCAAACTGCAGAGGACTTTCCCCTTCTTTCAGAGGAGATGTAAAAGAAAATATGTTTTAGTAACTAATTATGTAAGAAATGAAGATGTCTGTTCACTGAGAGGAAACGCTGAACCAGTGCGTTTACCTAGCACCCAGATCTTGATGGATGTACCAATTCTCCAATAGAAAGATCTAGAGCTTCTCAACAAAAGAGCTGATCAGAGAGACCTGGATATCCTGTGGCACCAGAAGTTAAGTAAATAATCAAAAGAGTACAACAAACTGGGAGGTCTGAGCGCCCAAAACGTTCATTATAGAAATGAATCATAAATAAAAACCATGCACTGCACACTGACACAAATCAAAACAAAACAAAGAGAAAATCATTGTTTTAGTTTTAAAATCTTTTCCAACTAATACAGAAAGCCTAACAGACACTTTACAAAATACCTGGCATATAATCTCCAAAGATTAAACTATCTCCAGTATTTCTCCTCTTAATTAGCATAAATTGAGCGAATCAGACAGTAACAATATTTTACTTTGCTTAATGAATTTAGTAAGCCTCTTTCAGGCTTTAGAAAATAACAAAATTTGATGCTTATCTAACAAAGTTTTTAACAAGGTAACTTTACTTATTCTCATGCTTCTTTAATTTCCTTTTCTTCCTTTACTAAAAGAAAAATAGGTCTTTCTATGATTTGGTTTTTACTCCCCAAATAAGATTTTAAAACTTGGCCAACTGTTGTACTCCATCTTAACAGTATTCTAAAATGCCCACAGACCCACATATTATTAAAACAAACTATCCTTTGCTTCCAAACTGAAATTATTCAGATGATAACAAATTCTGAAATTTGTGGCACAGCATCCCACACAATAAATCCGTAAGAGTTTTTCTGACATCTCTCCTTCATTTCCTCTATTTCTTACACTGCAGTTCTAAATTCTTCACAGAAGATGACAAAGATAGTATAGAATCTGAAAGAAAGGTGCCTCAATTAGGTTCATGAGCATTTCCACAGTAAACAGCCCCTAATATGAAATAATAATTGCAACACAAAAATGGCACCATGATTTTCAAAATTTCAAATACCCTGCTTGAATTCATACAGACCACCCTCAACCAAAGGCACTGTGACAAAGCAGTGCCTTCTCACAGAAAGGTGACGTGAGAGTGGGACAGAGCCAAGGCAGGAGAGGGGAGGGGAGAAGAAGGGGACACACACAGCTCTAATATTCTTATGGCTGTGTATAATATTTTGCAAAGTAAAATTGACTGAGATGGAAGCTATTTTGCATGGTACAGTGGCGATGGCTAACAAATGAGAGTTTTGTGGGCTGACTGTTAGTCCCCTGCCTCATCTGCCACCCCTAATGACAGCAGCCACCTGCTGTTTTATTGTCACAGCTGGAGCCAGTTCACACTCCTTGGTGCTGAGCTCTGCCCATGAGCACCAAGCTCTCTCCTCGCCTCATTACTTTGATGAACTTTTTATGGTCAGCACCCATGAAGACCTCATCTAGGACTCTGCGACGCAGACTGGCTTCAGGGAGTGCTTTCAGTTGCACGAGGTGGTAATGCGCGGTGACACTATGGCTGCTGGTGTCTGCCAGCTAGTCTAGAAGTCACTGCACTATCCCTTTGACACGACAAGGCCCACAACAGGTAAAACTGCCATCAAATTCTCATACTTAATAATGTTCTTTCTTCCTCATTGTGATGTAAAGATTATAGGACAATGCCATAATGAAGTCCTTTGATGGCACATGTTATTATAGAAAACCTAATGTACTGTTTATGATTGCTGCCACAAAATTAAAATTCTTTTCATTTTCTATAGATTGAAAGTCCTAAGAAATTTTTTCCTTTAGCTTTTAAAGTTAAAAGGGATAAAACTACAGCAGAATCAAAATCTGATTGTATTAATAAACTAAATTAAAACTGCATAAACTGTTTTTAAATGTTTTTAAATAAAAATATGCAGCAATGACATGTCAGCTGATTTGAAATTAAACCTGATATAAAGCTCATGTATAATTTTGATGGCAAGAAAGCTATTCACATATCAGGTCTTGAACAGTAAAACCTCTTTTAGGCTTTTGCTTATCACTATTGGCCAAATATATATTAGAAGTCCTCAGAGATTCAACAACTTATTGCAGATGAGAAGGAAAAATCGGACATAATTTCAACATGTTGGCAACACTGAAAAACCCTGACTAACTCTTAAAACTACTGTGTAAAAATTACGGAACATAATTTTTAATATTTATAAACATTGAGTCATGCATGATCATAAAGATTTAACATAGGAAAAGAAACTTCACAGCATTAAAATAGCTGAACGTAGTTAGAAACACACTAAAAATACTTTTTAAAAACTTTAAAATCACTGAGTAAAATTTTAATTTTCTAATGTTTAAACACTTTTCTAAGCCTAAAACCAGAACACTAAAATATTCACTATGTAAAATTCCAGCTGGTGAAGAATGTTTGAAAAAAATCTGCTGTTAGAAGCCATTAAACCTCACGTAGATGCATTTAAAAATTCCACCCTAATACGTGTATATAAATACATAAAGTAATTTAATTTATTATTCCCTTCCTCAAAGTATATGTGCTACACTTCTCACTGTCTATGAAATTTCCATTCTTTAATATTCAATTTACTAATCATTCAATTAACAGATGTGACAATGTGAGCTTTGCTAATGCTGCGGAGCATGGACCTTGAGCAGCACTTCAACAAGATAACACTAAAACCAGCGCTTAGTCTGAACTCCGCACAGTACTGCCAAGTCGCAACAAAAATGCCAACATTCCGTGCTTAGGTTTGCAAAGCTCAAGGTACTTTTTCCATACAAAACTTTCTTACAAATATTTTTAATTACCCCTATGTACAAATAAAAGTTAAAAACAATTATTACCTTTGTAATTGACTTCTATGCGCTATCATTTTTAATTCAACCAGGTTTTGTTTTTTTTTTTAGACACAGAATCTTACTCTGTCACCCTTGATAGAGTGCTGTAGAGTCACAGCTCACAGCAACCTCCAACTCTTGGGCTTAGGTGATTCTCTTGCCTCAGCCTCCCAAGTAGCTGGGACTACAGGTGCCTCCCACAACACCTGGTTATTTTTTGTTGCAGTTTGGCCAAGGCCAGGTTTGAACCTGCCACCCTCGGTACATGGGGCCATCGCCCTACTCACTGAGCCAGAAGTGCTGCCCCAAACCAGCTAATTTTTTAAATAATGATAATCAAAAGGTTAATATAAGAAGAGACTCCGTATTTTAATTATATTTCAAACTAAACTAATGATAAATATCATCAAACACACGGACACATGCCGTGTATGTAAGGTGGAATCAGTTGTTTGAAATCCTATTAAACTTACTGTTCTTTAGCAATTTAATAACATGTTAACTATATAGTTCGTGGAATCTAACTTAAAAAGAAAAAAAAAAAGCCAGGGAAAACACTGGTTGTATTTAATGACAATTAACCCCATAGGAACTGAGTCAAGTCAATACAAGGAAAAAATTTATCGCATTTCACACATTCCCTTTTCTCAGGCAAATAGTCTAAAATCATAATGAATTCATTCTGTATTATGAATATTCTTCTTTCTCTTCAATAAATGCCTAGATGCAAAGTACCTTTGGTGGAATCATGGTACTGTTTCTTCTTCAAGTAGGTGAACAGTTACTTATTAATGATATGTCCTCTCGTGCCATGAAAAATTAAAAGAAAAGGAATGCAATGAATATATATACATTCTTTTCATTCAAATGAAAATACCCAGAAATAGAGGTTAGAAACAAGTTAGATATGGTCAAGTGCCACCTAACAACATTGTAGTCAACAACAAACCACATCTATGACAGCAGTGGCATGAGAATGTAACAGAGTTGAAAAATTCCTATTGCATCTGGCAACCTTGCAGCCATCCTAACAGCATAGCACAGTGTATTTATCATGATACTCCTATAAATAAAAGCACTGTATCACCAAATGTTTAGAAGTCTACACACATGCTTATGAATAGTCGACAGTACTTAATAATGATAATACATGACTATGTTACTGGTGTATTTACTATAGTATACTTTTTATCATTATTTTAGAGGGTACTCCTCCTACTTATAATAAAAAAAGTTAACTATAAAGCAGTCTGAGGCAGGTCCTTCAGCAGACATTCCAGAAGAAGGCATTATCACTGAAGCTTCCTTATGGGTTCCAGCCAGGGAAGACCTTCCAGTAGAGGAAATGTGGAGGTCAAGGGCAGTGACACTGATGAGCCTGACCTTGCACAGATAGGCCTACATCAGTTTCTTTGTGTCTTAGTTTTTAACTAGAAAAGTAAAAATAAATAATTTTTAAAATTAAAAGTTTATTCTTCTTATTAAAATAGAGATACATGGAAATATATTTTTGGCTACACAACATGTCTATATTTTAAGCTAAGTGTTATCACAAAAGAACTAACATTTTTTTAAAAATGTGTAAGTTTTGTAATATAAAAAGCTTAACATTAAGCTATGGTTAATTTATAATTGAAGAAAGAAAAAATTTTGATAAATTCAGTATAGCCTAAACGTCCAGTGTTTATAAAGTCTATAATAGTGACAGTTACGTCTTAAGGCCGTCATAGTGACTTACCCACGACTCACCCAGAGGAACTTCTAGTCCCACAAGCCCCATTCAAGGTAAGTACTATGCAGGTATACTATAAAAAACGTTACTAACTATGTTTAGATTCAGGAATATTTGGCATTTCATTGTGATAACCTATAGTATTCGGTACTGTAACACACAATATAGGTATACCACCTAGGTTTCCGTATGTACATGCTATGCTGGTTGCACACTCACAAAACTGCCTAATGACACATTTCTCATTAAGTAACAGGTACTGTATTTCAATTAGAGTGCTGTACCACATGAGAAAGGAAAGACACACCAGAAATTGTAGGCTGCTTCCACCCCGATCCAGATAAAGGCAGCCAAGTACACAGGCACCGGTCTGAGGGGATCCTCAGAGATGCAGTCACAGGCCATAGCAGACATCCAGACAGAGGAACAGCCTTAAGATCAGTCTCCTAAACTGGACAGAACCAGACTCACATCTACTACAAGTACTTATTCATGTGCACATACCGATATTCCTCATAATCCTCACCACATGCAGTGTTTTGTTCCTAGAGGGACTGACAGAGACAGGCTGTTGAAGTATTTAACATAAAACAAGTATGTGAGTTCAAGTAGTAAAATCAAGCACCTGGGAAAAGGCAAGATGATAGTTTCAAGAAAAGCACCAATGCCGTGTGGCCCCTCATTATCAAATGACTATGTTTTAGAAAGAATGTTAAGAACAGGAAAGCTCAAAAAAGAAACTTTATGTCTTAATAGCATTTACATTGTATAGTTTTTCTAAATCCTTATCCACATGTTAGATACTTATTATCTTATCTTCACCATTATCTTGTGAGATTGAGAGTACTTTTCCATTGGCCTATGAAAAAATTAGCAATTTATAGCCCTTTCTGTCCAACCCAAATAAACTTCCACATAATGGCTTACTTTCCATAATAATGTATTTAAATAACTCTACCTAAATAACTTTCAACTAGCCAGAAAGGCATAGTTACTCATGCAATGCTAGAAACTTTTTGCATTCACCTGAGACGTGTACATTTGTAATTCTCTCCAAGGTAACTGCTTATTAAGTTGGGTTTCAAATCTGATCCTACAAATGTAGGTATCACTTGATACTCAACACTGACCTCAAAGCAGACACAAAGTGCAGGGGGATGAAGCACACTGTGAAGCTCTGTGTGCTGCCCCGCCTCGCTCTGAGAAACGTCAGATGCTGAGTAATAGCATTTTCCCCTAACCTTTATAGTTTTACCACTTATATATGGATCTTTAAATAACACATTTGCTAGTTAGGTTTATTTTTGAGCTCTTCAGAAATGGTATCAAATTGTGGCATTAGGGTTATTTCAAATGTTTCATGATTACTGAAAACAACTCCCAATTTTTTGTATAGTCCTTTTGAAGCAAAAATTTATGCACTGAATCTATAACCTTCCAAGTAAGTTGGTCCTGTCCTTATTCTTGTTTTTTCCTTATGAAAACCTCTGATTAACTCTAGAAACAAGAGTAAATATGTTTCCTTTCTATAAAAATTATATTCACACACACTTTCTATAAAAATTATATTCACACACACTAAAAAATTACATTCACACAAAAAACTCATGCTCGCGTTTTTTGACAATTCTAGTATTTGCTTTTATAGGGAAAAACACAACATTTAAATTTCCAAACCGTAACCATTATATAGTAGTAATAATGCAATGACATGATGGGATATGTGGGCATAATAGTTCCGGCAGTAGCATGTTCCAACACCTAACTAGTCTCTACAACTAACGAGTTAGCTGTTACAACTGTGAGCATTCGGAACAGTTAAGTTTTATTTCAATTTTTAGATTAAAAGAAATAAAGAAAAACTAGAATTGCTTCAAAAGAGAAAAATTAGCTCTTACTATATTTGATACTCTGTGGTAAGAAAATATTTTCCAAACAATCAAGAAATAAAAGACAGTAATTTTGAAATACATTCTTAAATTAGGAAAAGATACACTTATATAAATCTACTTAGATATACTTCCATATTTCTAGAAATAACTGTCAGAACTTGAATTGCTATACTTGAAAGAGATATTAATTTTCTTTCAGCTAGTTAGAACTATGCATAGTTTTTTTACATTTATAAATAAATATATCTAGTTTTAGTGAAAGAAAAATTAATATAAACATATATTCTCATGAGACTCATGTAGTAATAACCTAGATTTAAATCTATTCTGCAGACAAAAAACTGAAAGACAAGGTAGAAGTCTTCAATAAAAACATATCAACATACCATGATTAGTAAAAGACAACTAAAGAAAAACATTTTAGAATAATTTGGAAGAAATAATTATTTTCTATTTCATGCTGTATATGAATTTAGAGAAAATAGATTTTATATATGTATACATATATAATCACCATGATTATTACAGGAAGGTAAGATTATATTATATTATATTCAAACTAGCTAGAAATCCCTGTGTGACCATGGAAGTGTAGAAGCATCCACGGCCATTACAATTCCAGAGGATCACAGGAAAGCTGGTTCTGGGCCGTGGGTCGAGTCAGAAGCAGCAGCCCATCCACCAGTCCAGCCTCCCTCAGCACACGCCACCTCACGATGCCAGCACTGAAATCCTGAGATGAGGTAAAGCTTCCAAAGCCTGTGGAAGCGTCCGGCTCAATAAGTCAGAACAAGACAACTGGGTGTCACTTCACTAAGCAGATGACAGATGAAAAGAAAACCTTCCATGCAATAAGTTCATTAACAAATTCTCATGAAAACCAGTGTTTCTAGCCAGAATTAAACACTAGACTCCATAATAAGAAATAATTTGAGAGCCAAAATAGGAATCAGCCAAAGGGCCCCCTGGGGACAGTAACCATTCTGTGTGGTGCCTTATTATAATTTAAGGTATTGTTACAGTATTAGCTTGATTCTGAGGGCCTGTCAATTTTGAAATATGCAAGATTTAATAACATCTTTAAAGGGTTAAAAAATGCACCAAATTAATGTAGTAATTAATACTACAACATCACAATCTGAAAAATGTTAAAATACTAAAAAAGTATGTGTCACATATACAAAAAGCAAAAAAACAAATCATAATGTACCGATTCTTTTGGAAGCAGTAGAAATAATATATAAACATCTAAGAAAATGTTCTAGACAAAGGCAGAAGTAATGTAGTAAAATTACTTTTACAACATTTTAGATTACAAGTGGTTATTTCCATTAAAAATACCTGTATGGGGGGGGGGGGGATGGGTGGAGCGAGAGTGATTGGTGGGATCACACCTATGGTTCATCCTATAAGGGTACATGTGAATCTCTCTAAATGTAAAATATAAATGTCTTAACACAATAACTAAGAAAAAGACATGAAGGCTATGTTAACCAGTTGGATGAAAGTATTTCAAATATAGAAACAGTACACTGTACCCCATGATAGTATTAATGTACACTGCTATGATATAATTTAAAAAAATGTACACTGCTATGATTTAATTTAAAAAAAAATACCTGTATGAATACCAATTAGGGAGCTGTCCAGATCTCAAAGCATGACAACTCACTAGGGTGTATCACTACCCCTATCCTAAGAAGGGGTGTTATATACTTCAAATATAATATGGTCCTTATGTGACTTAGTAAAACTTCCCAGAGAGTCTCCAATAACTATCTGAAAGTCAGGCATTATCAGCACATTACCTTATACCTAACTGAAGAAGCAACAACACATCAAACAACCCTCACCGGAGGTCTGACAACAGGAGTGAGGCTCTCTGCTCTTCGTGGAAAATCAGTAGAAAGACTGGAGTAGGTGGATTCTGAGCTGCTGCAGCTACATTCCACGAGTAAGCAAAGTACAAAAGAACAAATTTCTGAAATACTTCCTATCACTCTTCCTAAAATAGTATAATCCAGTTTGAAGAAAAGATAATTTTCATCACTGAGTTATGATTTTACCTGAAAAACAAATCTTGAAAGACAACGTTCAATAACAACATCTACAAATATTCAAAATAGAACAAGGTGTGATTCAGACTATCTGAAAAATATTAGTTTGAATGAAATAAAATTGTAGTTCTATAGAAAAAAGCAATCAAAGTCAGCAATGTCTTGTGTCCCAACACACTGAGACACTAGCCTTGTCTCTCTTCAAATTACTGTTCACTGTACTTAAGAAGGACAAGTATTTCAATTATTTTAGGCTGTTAATTTCCAAAAAGTATTCTCTTTTTAGAAACTTAGCCCCCTTGAATATTACAACGAGGGGTGAAGTTGGGATCCCACATGCAATAAAACATGTTCTCTGAAAATACTGCATTTTCATTTTTCTTTAACTATGTTAAGTCTTACACCTTCCTTCTCTGCTAAAACTACAGAGAGTAGGAATGGTAAGGAATAAAAAGCCTCGTTCTGATAACCACACTGGCATATGCAGAACTGTCCTACACTGTCCCTCACCATGACAAAGCACTTCCAGGTTTCTTTATTGTGATTTCATTTTACCCACTTGGTACAGAATTCCAGGCAAGAACTACACGACTTTTCTCTTGTAAACTTTACCTCAGTCCAGGTTTATCCCCAATCCCATATTAGCCGATAACAGTAAAATCCAGCAGGGCACGTCACTCACAGAGAATGACAGATTCCAGATGACAGTCAGAGTAGGGTTTGCAGTCCTGTAAACAGTGATTCTCCTCTGTCATTGATACTGGAAGGGCTTTCGTGCCATAGAGTACCTTCATACCTGAGTTTTATGTATATATATTTGACAGTCAAAGAAATTTACTAACGTTTGAAATGTACAAATTAGACACAGAAAACATATATATAGAGAGAGAGAGAGACAGAATGAGGATTAGATATACAGTCCTCTTTTTTTGTTGTTGTTGTTGAGACAGAGTCTCACTTTGTCCCCCTCAGTAGAGTGCCATGGCATCACAATGCTCACAGCAACCTCCAACTCCTGGGCTTAGGCTATTCTCGTGCCTCAGCCTCCCGAGTAGCTGAGACTACAGGCATCTGCCACCATGCCCGGCTATTTTGGGGTTGTAGTTTGGCTGGTCCTGGGTTTGAACCCACCACCCTCAGTATATGGGGCTGGCACCCTACCCACTGAGCCACTGGCACCACCCATATAGAGTCTATTTTTTATGCTATACTACATTGTCCTTGTTTTTAAAATTGTTGCTTTCTGGCTAACCTGGCTTTAGATTTAACACCATCTTTTCATCATTCTTTTTCAGAATGGTTGTGATGTAAATCATTCAGATTCTCCCTGCCTCTCATCACATGCTAGTTCAAGTAAGACAGAAAAGCTGTTTTACCTACAATTTAAAGGGAAGGATAAAACAACTATTTAAATTATTGATGTGTGCATGTGTGTTTGTGTATGTATACTGGGGCATGTATATATTTTCAAACACAAATATTTATACATCACAAATATATGTACTTACTACATACATATACACATTTACACACAAGTGTAAACATAAGTGCACATAACTGTGTGTGTAGGTATTTGCATAAAAACTGTTCCCAGGCTAATTCCGGAAAAGTATTCTGGATTTATCCTACTGTATCTTTTTTAATTGGTTTACCAACTTAATCTGACATATTCCCCACTGTCAGACTTTCTGGAGCGTACTCATATGTCACAGTCACTCTTTTTACATCACTTCACCAGTGCTGATCTCAAACTTCCCTCTGCACAGGACTAAGGACTAGTTCTCAGCCACATTTCCCAAGGCAAAGTGAGTGATTTGGGAGTCCTAACATAATCACATTTAGACAGCTTGGGGGAGGCCAAAAGAGACATCATTTGCATATTGCCTCAGTGTTGGGATAGTGCTGGGGGGAAGGATTCCTCTACACTCTGCTCTAGTAACTACTCACCTCCCAGCAGGGAAATCTAAAAGTCAGTCTATGGCTAAGCATCAGGAAAGGGAGGGGCAAGGCTTCAACACAAGGGGAAATACCTGAGTCAATTTCTCTAAACCAGGGATGGTTTAAATTCACTCTCCATTAAAACCCCACTCCCTGTCCCTAAACTGCAACCCTGTAGACCCAGGTGCTAACCAAGTTTTCCTTGCTGCAATCGCATACTCCCCTATACATGTTTTTATGGTTCTTTGGACTGACCCTGCAAGAAAGATAGTGTTGGTAGACAAAACCTAGCAGAAGCATACGTGCACATCTCTAGTGGAGTGAACGGTGAACCACAAAGACATTAGGTTCTAATCCCTAGAACCTATAAATGTTACTACCTTATAAAAGAAAAGGCACCTCTGTAGAAGTTTGTTAAGGATCTATAAATGGGAGGATTTCCCTGAATTATCCACGTGAGCCCTAACCCAACCACGAGTGTCCTTCTAAGAGAGACAGAGGGAGATTGAACATAGACAGAATTGGTGAAGGCAGGGAAGAAGGGGTAGGACTGATTAGCATCCCAGCCATCAGAACCTGGAAAAGGCAGAGAAGAGACACCTCCCTGGAACCCCAGAGGGAGTGTGGACCTGCTAACATCTCATCGCATCCCAGTAATACTCATTTCCAACTTCCTGCTTCCAAAACTCTCAAAAGGTAAACTACTATTGTTTTAAGCAACAATGCATGTGGTCAAGTGAGACAGCAGCCAAGAGAAATTAATACAACATATTTCTTATCTTGCCCAGAATACTGACTTGGCATATTCCAAATTGAACTTCTATAAAAGGCATCATAACAAAGTAAATAATAAGAATAAAGTTCTAATTGAGGTTTGGGGCATATATTTTTATATATGTATAGAATTTCCTTTAAGTCAATGCTCAGTTGTGTTTTATTAAAGCCTTCACATTCTGTATTTTTTCATTTTCATTTTTATATGAGCATGTATTTCTTGTTCCCACCAACTAAGCAGTTTAGACCAAGTTACGAGGTTTCATAATTGCTCTAAGTCCTCTTTCACAGTGTCTTTTGGAGGCTGATCCAAGTGCAATGGTGTTTACAACTAATCGGTCACAATCAGAGTGTATTTTTGTAATTAAGGTCAGTGAATATGCTTACAATCATGTTCTTTTTCCAAAAATACTAGCCCAACTTTGAAAAAAATGTCTGCAAGCATGTTCTTTCTCTCTCCAAGTTAAATTAGATATGGACTCAGGAAGAAAGGCACATTCCAAATGTCAGAACATTTTCCGAAAGGAAAATACCTATTTTTTAGTGCCTGACAACAGAAGCAACTCCCTCAGTGCATTCTTTCCAGTAACTGGAGAAAAGCAAGGTGTCCCCTCTGCCCTTCCCTTTTTCACTCCCAGCTCTGAGTTCTAAGCATTCCCTTCTAGATATCCCTAAGTTCCAGCATCCAAAATAATCAGCCATATACCATAGCTTAGGGAGATAAACTCTTTAGCAATAGGAAATATTAATCAGGAAAATCATATATATGTTGGCAACAAAAAATTATTGGCACTAAAATAAAGTGAAGCAAGCAACTCCTAATGCCCAGATATAAAAGTGCATCCCACGGAGCAGGGAAGGAGCTGCTTCTCTACTAATCTCGTTGCAATGCAGCAAAAGTCCTTACAACACCAGGGCCAGGGCAAAGTATCATATTAAGAACGTTTCTATAACTCATAATCAATGATTATGATTTGGTCTGACATAAAACTAAGTAAGTACAAAGAACTATATGCCATATACCAAATTACAAAGAATAGGAGTCTCAAAAATTTAAGTAAGTTATTAATATTCCAATGTAAAAAGTGTGATGCAGTTATTTGGGGACTTTTACATTACAACTTAACTAAAAAGTAGATCAAGATAACAAATATTTTAAAGAACAGATTTTTTACATTAAAGGAAGTTCATATATTTTCGTTACTTCAGTAAACTCCACAAATCTTTTCTAATCTCCTTAAACAAATTTATAGTGTCTATGACACATCTAAAAAATCAGTTCAGAAATTCCAATATTCATTCTCCAATTTCTTCTAGACAGGATGAACTCTGTCTGAATTCTGTCTATATTGTTCTACTTGTATATAAAGAAGCGACTGGGAATGGCTATGTTCTCCTTTTTAATAAACTGAATACTATGTATAAAAAAGACAGCCCTGTAGGGCAGTGCCTGTGGCTCAAAGGAGTAGGGTGCCCACCCCATATGACGGAGGTGGCGGGTTCAAACCCAGCCCTGGCCAAAAACTGCAAAAAAAAAAAAAAGACAGCCTTTTAATGGCACAGTTACCACTGTACAGTATCTGGTTTTTAATCCACCTTAAAGTTTCACTTTGTAACACGTGTCTTCATAAATTCAACTGACTTTTAAGGCAATCCAACAGTGTTATAAAAAAACAATATAAAGCACATTTAAAGAAAAAACAATATAAAGCACATTTAGAGATTTGAAATAAACTTGTCTTTATGTATTAGAAAGCTCCCACTGTGTTTTTAAATGTACATTAAATGCTCATACAACAAAAGATTATCATGAATAGTTACTATGAATATAATTAATAATAATTAATTTACTACTACAATTAATTTTACTATTATTTTTAAAAATCTGAAATGTATACCATATCCCTAAGAATTTAAAAATCACTACTACTATAAGACCATGATATACTAAAAAATTTTCAGCAATTCTTTGAAAACAAATACCTAAAGGTATGTGCTTATGTGTAGGTATCCATGTTCACCTGTGATTCTTTGTGGCAAATACAGACCTAAAGGTATTAGTCACCAACGGCACTGACCAACAATACATTAACCTGTCATCTTCCCAGACAACAAATAATAATTACTTAATACATATGTACAAATAAATGTACAATCATGTATTGATTAGCTTAGCTTTTAGCAAAACAGGAATGTATTATTTTCCTTCAGAATAAGACAGTATTTTTAAAAATTACACAGATAGACCATTAACATTGAGTGAATTTATTTTCCCCAACAGTGCTAAAGCTACGCAGAGTTTTCACTCTTTACAGCTGCATAGTAAGTGATTAACACCAGCTCTGCTCATTATCTCCCTTAACAAAACTTCTCTAAAAACAAATAAATCAAAAATGCCTCCAACATTCCTGATTAAATAAATTATAGACCTATTCAGTGGCAGCAATGATATTTTAAAAAGCTTGTGCAAGCTTATTGTACAATTTTATTACAAAACCACATCTGTAGAAGAAAAAAACTGTCCACTTTTTCATTCTCTACATAGTTTTACTAGCAGGAATGGCTTCTCAAAGATGGAACTTTATAATAGCAACATATATAGGAAGTGTTAGCCCTGTGTTCCAACAGATTATAGTCACCACTAATTAGGAGCTGAGGCTCCTCATAAAGATACTTTCAGGAGCCAAGACTATTTTTCTCTCATAATGAGAATATAAGGATAATGACAGCTAATAGGAGCCATCTCTCTACGATCAGAGACCATAAATGAGAACGTTTATTTAATGGGAAACATAATTCTTGACTTTAAAAATATGTATTTAGATAGGATAAAGAAAATTTTCTTATTTGTATTTTTATGTAACCCCAACAACTTTTGCACTGAATAAATGCCCATAAAAATAAATGACAAAGAAATCCTACATCTGCAAGGTCTTCAACAAAAGTAGGCATTATGTAACAGCAGCACCTGTATGTTATATGTTTAAAAAAAAAACTTACTACAGAAATAGTACTAATTAAGCATAAATGATAAGGGGAAAAATTAATGAAATGATGAAATTGCATTATTTTAAAGGCAAAATCAATGTAAACCTCACTAGGTAATAAGTCTACAGCACATTAAAGATTCTAAGCGAAAATCTAAAATTAAAACTCTGGCAAGTTAACCCATATTTTATTCAAACAACCACTAAAAAACCATTTTCTGTTACTGACAAAAGTTATAATACTAGAAAATCTAATGTAGGAAGTGCTTTATAATTATTCTAATCCTCTCCTTAGAAATAGCCTTCAAAATAATTGTACCTAAAAGATTTTGCTATTTCAAAAAACAGAAAGACAAAATAATTCAGTTCAATACACTTGAAGTATAAGTAAGTAAGCTTTTGCTCTAATCTAAAAGATTTTTTTCAGAATTAAAAAAGCATGTAAATTAAGGTGAGTGAAACATGCTTTCATCTAGCAGAGTAATATGGTAGCTATTCATCACCTGAAGTCATAAAACACTAGGTCTTGTCCTTAGCATATTCTAATGAAGCCTATCATGCAAATGAGAGTGACCTTTTCCTTGCATTCTGCAAGTCCACATTTATTCCAGGAGTACATAGAGTTTGCCAATACAAACTAGCCAAAGACTGCGTAATTACTGTAATCAATTAGTAGTTAGTGTCGTAGTGCTCATTTTCAGCTAATGTCAACTAAGCCATTTTTGAGAGAGGCACCCTTGACAACAGCTTTTCTATTATTGTTTGTAAAATGTAGGGGGGAAAGAAAATAAAAGATGAATACACTGAAACTTTCCAATACATCACAAGGTTGTGTCTGCGTCCCTCTAAAAAAATGTTAAGATTAGAGACACGGCTCCAAAGTTGATAATGGACAAAGACTTTCTGGAAAAGTTGCATATCCTTAAAATGACATTGAAGTTTTCTGCCTATACAATTAAACATTAATATTTAAATATTTAAATGAAGGACACTCTCCTGTGCAGCAGTTCAGACTTGGTAGAACTTGAGCACTCTTCTCAACGGTTGAGTAAACAGGCCATACCCTCTGCTCAGAACCAGTCTATTCTGTAGACAGTTATGGATAGGAAACATTACGGTAGCCAGTAATTAAAGTAAAAACTAATACTGTCTCAGAGATGGGGAATTTTGTAAAGGAAAATCATTTATCATGGCTTACAGTTCTCACAACTGAAATGAATTATCTCCTACTTCAGCACGTATCCATTTGAAGCTACTATATTTACTAAATTAAAATGAGACCCACGTGCTAAATAAAACATAAAAGGCATTAGAAAATATTCTAAACACATAACATAACATAATCTGTTACTAAAATGGGGCACCAAAAAGAAATACCAACTTGAACTAAGAAAACCAGATGATTTTTTTTAAACTACAGTATTTTCCTTCCGTATGTTTATTTAAAAATTTTACAGAAAAGAGCTAAAATAAAATACTTTCCAATTGCTATTTACTAAAGAAAAATGTTAATTTCATATCAACCAATGTTCTATCACTGTACCTAGCCAATATGTGGAAGACAATATATTCAATCCTCACTTCTAAAAATATTAAATTTAGCAACTAAGAAATGTAACCTGTAAATTTATAACAGACGGGAGGGAAAAAAAAGAGATAATTCCTATGCTAGAAAGGAAATGAATTTGTGGTATCTGAGAAGTTATCAAAAAAAGAAAATGATAATACTGAGATGAATAATCTCACTGATATTCCTGAACTCAAACAAACAGCAAAACTAAAGGCCAACCTTGTTTGTACCTGTCAACCTGAGACACCAATGTCACTTTTCCTTAAATCCATACAATCCAGGGTCTTTCATAAACTGAAATCCCTGCCTAATAAGGAATTACTGATTTTAAATACAGAAAACTTATTTGGAAGGCATGCTTTAAGGGTAAATCAATGCATAAAAATATTTTTTCCCAGATACATAAATATGTGTGTGTGCTTTTATTTTCTCGAAAGAAATAAACAAAAAGCCAAGGAATTGTAACTCAAATTAGTAAACAAACAAAAAGACAGGAAACCATATTCATATGCCAGGTGAGAACATTTAATTCCTTCATTTCCTGGTGCCTGAAAATATTATTCCAAAAGCAATGAATTACATTCTCTTTTTAAATTAAAAACATCTAAAAAGATTCAGTATCTATGGCAAAGAAAACTATCATACTAAAGATGTTCTGCTTTTTACTTAAAAATCTATAGCCTTGCATAGAAGTCACTTTGACAAAGAATAACAAAACAGAAGGATGGCCTAAGGATTCAAAAATATCCCCCAACAAGATTAGGGGGCTACAGAGGTCCAAGGATCTACCTTTTTAAAAGCCCACTAACTGCGGTTTGGAAGGGGGGAAACCCTGTGGCAGTGTTTGTTTCCATGGCGATATGCAGAGCAGAAAGCGCGATCAAGTAGCCATGATGGACTGCCACTGAAGATTTATTGGCTTCCTTCTGCATACGGCTGGAACCAGTCACCTCACGGAGCGTCCAACACTTACAACTTGTCAATACTGACACAGAGCCAAACAGCAGGAAGATAGTTCTTCTCCTTCTTGTCAGAAGAATAAACCGACGTGGGCTTTTGACAGTTACTGAGAGGGGACAAGAGCAAACAAGATGAACAAAAAGAGAAAAAAATAACCAGTAAATTTGAAGGGCCTAAGGCTTCTCACAAAAAAACGATGCCAGGCACAGAACAAGAAGTTGCTTGGCTTGTCTCAAAGAAGAAAAGGCTAACACGAGACGCTTCACGGGAGATGAAGCTAAGGGGACACTGCTGCTCGGCCACAAGATGATGTCTTTATGGTAAACACTTAAGACAACTTGTGACCAAAGTCCTGTTACGACACTAATTGTCCATGAAAGGTGACCTGCAGCAAAGCAGCACAGTTCAGTTCCAATAGTCCAGGCTCACAAGTATTAACATGATTGCAGATGACAAAAGACATTCACATATCACAAAACGCTGAGCAGACGGAGGGTCACTACACAGAACTCACTGAGAAGAGACGACGCCTTTCAAGCTTCATACTTCTGGACTAGAAAATAACAAACCTCTAAATAAACAGCCTACATTTTCTAAAATTTTTTTGACTATAACTTTTCAAAATCTAATGACATAAAACAGAGAAAATGAAATGGCAATACCTTTTTTTTTATAATGGGATTGCATTAAAAAAAGAAAAATTTTTTACAAAGATAAAAATTAAAGAATAAGTTTCTCGTAATACATACTCAATGAATGATTTAATGTTGCTAAAGTGTTTTAATTTCTTAAAAGTGCTTAGTATAGAAAGAGGTTGGAGCATGTATTATATATTGTAATTCATAATTATTGTAGCATTTCAATTTTTCTATAAGCTAATAAAGTACATAAAGCACCTTCCTAATGCAGTAATTTAAAGCATTAGGTGATTTTAAATTATCTTGCTTATAATATCTTGTAAAAGAAAAAAAAAGCCATAGAGACAAAAACTAGTATTTGAATTGATAATTTAACACTTAAATATTTTTATTTGAAACTAAGAAATGTAGAATGTCACCATATGCCTATATGTAACTCCTATTTTTTTTTTATAAAAGTATAGTAATTCTGTTTAACTTTGGGACTCTTTCAACAATTTGATCAAAATATAAAAACTATAGAAAATTAAAATCATTAAAAATTGAACTTATTGTACTCATTGTATTTCAAAATTACACACTTTAGGGTACATGCGAATCTCTCTAAATGTAGAATATAAATGTCTTAACACAATAACTATGAAAATGACATGAAGGCTATGTTAACCAGTTGGATGAAAGTATTTCAAATTGTATATAGAAACAGTACTCTGTACCCAATGATAGTATTAATGTACACAGCTATGATTTAATAAAAAAAAGACATGTAATAAAAAAATTACACACTTGAAATATCGCATAGGCTTCAAAATGCCACATGCTATAAACACTTATTTTTTAAAAAAATTAAAATGTGACTCAAAAACAAATAAGAGAAAAGTGAACTCCATGATCAGTAAACTACCTGACCCTAATAGATTTTGTTACTGTCTATTTACTGGGGCAAGGAGGGATGAGTTTCATAATTTACAAAAATGTTGATAATTAATGAAAGAAAACTCATGTATAATAATTATGATGCATTTTACTATTAGTTCTAGATTATCCACAGATACATAAGCTGAACTAGTGCTTATGTAAGAAAAACCAGGCTTTCTAATTGGACAACCAGCATCTACACACTTCCATTAATGACTCTTTTTTTGGTGAAACAAGAAGAAAAATGGCTCTCACCTTGGCTTTGAGAAAGTTAGACATCTCTTATTGAAAATGAAAATCTATTTTTTTTTTTTTTGAGACAGAGCCTCAAGCTGTCCTCCTGGGTAGAGAGCTGTGGCATCACAGCTCACAGAAACCTTCAACTCCTAGCTCAAGTGAGTCTCCTGCCCCAGCCTCCCAAGTAGCTGGGACCACAGGCACCTGCTACAACGCCCGGCTATTTTTGATTGCAGCTGTCATTGTTGTTTGGCGGGCCAGCCTGGATTCAAGCCCTCCATCTCAGGTGTATGTGGCTGGTGCCTTAGCCACTTGAGCCAAAAGCGCCAGGCCAAATCTATTTTCCTTAAGTACTAGTTTTTGTTGATATTCTCATGATGGATTTTCCTATCTTCTCTATAGGACCAGGAAACCTATGAACCAAGTACAACAGTAAAAAAGAACTTCCAAGAATATTCCCACTGACCCTGTTCTTAAAGAAAAAAGGGATAACAAAACAAACTTTGTTTTGGAAACATAAGATAGTCTGCATGGGCAGGTTCAAAAATGATGAAAAATTTTTAAAATCTGAAGCTCCCCATTCATTTTCCTAAGATGTCCAGAAAATGGCTTCACTGTTTAGATGTAAATAAATCCCAACTAATACCTATCTCTATTCAAATATAACTAAAAATAAAAGCCCCCCATGAAGCATTCCAAATATTTTGACATAGTTGGAAGACTCTTAGCTCCAGCACTAACCACCTATGTTATTTTGTAACAATTGTGTGACTCCTTTACCTCTGTGAGACCCAGCATCTGAATCTGTGCAATGAGACATTCCCATTAAGATATCTTTAGTATTTCTTCATCCAATAGGAGCTAGTGTCTGTTTTGTATTCTCTACCCTTGGTAATCTCTGGATCACCAGTATCAGAATGGCCTGGGCTCGTTAAAAAAAAAAAGAAAGAAAGAAAAGCCGTATTAGACCCTGTGCCAAGCCTACTGAATCACAGAGACAAAGGGTGGGAACTGACGACCTCGCCCTCACACATGCCTTCGCACCCTGGAGTATGACAGTCTCCTGTTTATGACTCTGCTCTCTCACACAAATATGCACAACAAACTTCTGACCATCAGGAATAAAGGTTGTCTAACATAGGCATTACAGATACAAAAGAACTCGAAAACTAATTAGCAGTGCTCCGTACACTTACCTTCCCCAAACGCAGGGTGTCAAAATCAAAGTTTTCTGACTTCATTACTCCTCCTAATTAGTAATTGAAAACGTGTTTGCATTTAATTAAGTTGGTTTAAATTCAACAAGCTTAGAAATTTCACTCTAAGAATTGTTTTATTCACTTATAAGAAGTAGATGAACCATTTGTTTCACTTTAGTGAAATACAAAAAACTCACCTTAAAAAATGCACCATTCTGCAGGCCAACCTACAGAATGATCAGATCACAGAATCAGATAGGCACTTATTCAACTCCACAAATGACCCTCCTAAATTACATCTTTACACCATCTCCCTAAGTTAAAGGAAACTTATGACTCTGCAGCCCATTCTCTTTTGGATAAACTTAATCATTCTACAGTTGTACTAACTCAAAATCTGTAATTTCCATTATTTTTGTAAGAATTGTAAATCAATGCCAAAAACAGAGGAGATGCTATAGGCTCTCCAGAAAATTATTCACCAAAAATACTCTGTTCTTCTTACAAAGAAGTAGTTTTTTAAAAAATAGGAAGAAAAAGATGAGAGACGGTGCATCTCATAATTAAGATTTAAATGTATGTCTGAACAGTAAGGAACACCTTTTAAAATATACACATATTAATGCACAGGTTATTCAGAAAAACAAACCTAAAATATGCTTTTAAAAAGATCAAAAGTTTTATTTTTTTTTCAAAAGTCATTTTTTAGGGGGATAACTAGAATGATATCTTTCTTAGGCTTTTACTTCATGACCAACTACCCAAAACACTCATGTAAACCTTCCCTTCTACAAAATCTGCTTTGAGAAAACTTTTGACATCATTCCTTCTGTAGACCCACAGGACACTTGGGAAAACAGTGGGGAAAATGATTACATTTATAGTTTAACAATAATTTTAGTTAAAGGTCAAAGTTGCCAATGGTCTCTGAATAGTACAGGGCGAGAGTAAAACCCACTGTAAGTAATCAGTGTTGAATGAGACACCACTAAAGGGCAATACAAGCATTAGTGACCAGTGACAGCAAAACCAAAAGTAGCAGTGAGCTGGACCATACGTGAAATGAATGCAGATTCAGAGAGACACGCGCGTCTGTGAAGGGCAGCAGCTTTGGAGTAATGACAGGACACCAAGGCAGCCACTGCTTCCTCTCTCCAGTCAAGGGGAAAGTGAAACATCCAATATGGAGGGGTTAAATGATTTGTTGTGGTGCTAATTTTTCAAAGATGGGGCAGTCCTTGAATTTTAATTGCGATTGATAATGTAAAGCTATCTATATTTTTAAAAACATTCAAGTTAGTGAAGCCATTATAGAGACAATATTGAAAAGTACAAGTAAGAAACCTTAACTCCAAATCAATTTCCACGCACAATTTCCTTTCAGAGCTCTGAGGAGCAGAGATATGCATAGTACCTAAACAGCCTGGTCCCTGGAGACCATGAATAGAGCCTGGCACACGGTGCTCTACAGGCAGCTGCCAAGCAGAGACTAGATCATTGCACAACTTGCTTTTCCAAACCTACTGGAAGAGATTGCATTTAATTACTAACAAGTGTCACCTTTTAAGAGGCTGTTCAGGACATCAAAGCATTGAATACGTAATACATTATTTCCAAATTTTACTATTAAATTATCTCTTCCAATATTGCCAACTAAAATTATCACAGGATAATAATCCTTTCTTTCAATTTTATCATTCTTGCAAATGTTTCGTAAAATAATATGAAAAATATTTTCCACTGTACTTATATTTACACTTAACATAAGTAAATATTCCAAACTTAAATAAATTCAGGATTACCGAAAAAGTGTATTGTTTGGTTATACAGTTTCTGGCAGCATAGTAATGGCATTTTATTAGTAAATGTATTTAATACATATTTCCTAACCCCATCGAACATGGCATATTTTATATATGTTCAGAGTTCTCCCCAGTACCGCATAAATTCATAGTAAATAAATAAGTGAGCCAATGAACATGTGAGAAAAAACAGTTCACCTTTCTGCTCTGGAGTGTCTCGTACACAAGAATCCATACTATTCAAACCATTCTCTAGTTGGGAAATGGATATATTAAAAAATTAATGAGCAAGAACAATAACAAAAATAAGCTAACTACAACAGGAATTAAGAAATTGTCTAATTTCTTAGACAGCTCTTCAACAGTCTCTGCTAAGCCTCCTCCTCTGCTGAGAGCTGGCACTTGCCCAAGTCCACAGTCAGTGCTCAATAAATAGTAACTAATAGTAAATAATTAAAACCAACTTCTGTTTGCCCTCTTCTACTGACTGTCCCTAATAACCCTTGCCCTCATTTTAGAGGAAATAACAAATTACATCTAAAGAAAACATGGGCACTGACCATGAAACCAAGGTCCTGAGAGATGCTGTGATAAACCCACAATTTTGACCAGATTCTATATTCAGAGCAAAACCTGTCCTGGCACCCACACTGGAAAACACGGGATGGGCTACTATCTTCTAAATTTACAGCACCCGCTGAGCAACAGTACCAAGAGGCTGGAAACAGGCCCAGGAGAGGCCTTAGGGGACCCTTCATTTTTTTAAAGACACCACAACAGCTGCCGGCTGATGCTTGGTCCTTGAAACTTTCCCGACACTCACGCCTTTCCTTTTCTCCCAGCTGGGTTCCATCAGATTCCCTGTGTGTGAGGAGTCTCACAGGCCCTGCTTTTAGCACACCAAACTGTCCACCAGTCAATCGTTCCTCCAATCTGAGCCTGCAACTGCCATTCGAGGGAGACCAGGACCACGAGGCCTCTCAGGTCCTGGCTCCCTCACAAACCGTGGATGCCCTTCTGGTGCAACCTGGGCACGGAGGCCCCGGGAAACACAAACCTCACTTCTGCCTCCTACTGACACACTCAACTCACTGGAAGTCAGCTCCAGAAGCAATCTCAGAGGCAGATAATAATTTTTAAGATCAGAATAAGAACCAAAAAGAAGGTTACTGATAGGGCCAAGGCTAAGGCAGTGCACTGGGTCACCAGCGAGCCCTCTTCCATCCTTCCATCAGGCACACTGCCACCAACAGCCTTCACTCTGGGCCTATAGATGGCTTATGGTCCATCTCACGGAAGGGGGTTCTTCATCAAAACCAACAAACCTGGCACCCTGAAGTCCTCACCCCTGATCTCTAAGCATTCTCCTAATTATTCATTTGAACCTTGACATTGTCTTTAACTTATTGCTTTTACTTCCCATATCAAATTAATTGTCAAATCCTATAGTTTCTTCTAATGTTTATTAAGTTCATATTGTCCTCTATTCCCACCGCTATACTCTCCAGGCGAGCCTCCCCCAACACACTGAAGCAAAAGTCTCCAAACTGGTATCTCCACTTACTGTTTTCCTGTCCAAACACGGCCTACACACACCATAGGTATTTTAAGGATCTTTCTTTGAAAGTCCTGTCTGAGTCACTCTACTTATCTGCTCATAACCATCAAAGACTCCATCCTCAAACTCTGTTTCCTGCATGCCATCAGCCAGACCTTTAAGGACTCCCTCCATCACCAGTAGTTTGGATTCTAAATTCCTTTCCTGCCCCACTTGGTGAATTCTTACCTGCCTACATCTCTGCTTTTGTTTCCCTACTAACATATATTCTGTGAAGGCTCATAATCCCATACTCATAATACTAAAATATAAAAATTAATGAAAATGAAAAGTTTAATCAATTGGCGGCAAAAGCAGATGTGAACTGACATGAAGCTACACAGTTTCATCTTCAACCGTCCGTGGACCGTGCATCTGCACCGCTCCAGCAAGAACACACTGGGTTCCACACTGCTGCCCCGAGAGCCGCCCACATGGTGTTACTTAATAGTGCAGAAACATGGAACTTCCAAAAAGCTATGAACAGGTTGGACGACCCGTCCCTGGGTCCTGGATGAGGCAGAGGTGGGAGCAGGAGACACTCCTCCATCAAGCTCCACTGTCTTCTCCTCAGCTTTAGAGGGAACTTTACCTTGGTTCTAACATCCTATCTGAAAGTCTTCACTTCAGACTCCTCCATTTTCATGATGATCATAAATGTTATTCTGCTACCTTCCATTAGGAAGGGCAAAAACCACATTTTTTTATCTTTATATTCCTAGCACTCAGTTCAGAACTTGGAACATAACAGAAATTCAGCACTGGCCAAGCTGAACGGAGTAAAATAATCTGAACTGTTGATGAAAGAGTTTATTAGATGGTACTGGTTTCCTGTTAAGATATGGAGACATTTTACATCTGTAAAAATACTCAAGTCTCTCCACAGATAGCCACCTTGAAAATGGCAAGAATTTCTCCTCATCTCTAACAGAATGAACTGAAATACTCCAAATGCCGCAGGCAGCGACGTTTTCCGCAAGGCATGGTTATACTCCAATATTGAGTAGAAGGACTCCAATAGCTTCAGATTTCTGCAGAATTAAAATTTGAATATTTCCCTGTAAAGATGAAAACTAATGTGCACTAATTTAGTAGCCTATGATTTATAATTCTATGTCCAGCCAAATTAAGATTGCTTAGTGGGCCATGCTTTAACTGCACATGTAGGTTACAAATAATTCAAAATATCCCAAGAAGATAGGACAAAAAAGTCATTAGTAGCAAAACAAGGCATACTAATGTGGAAATTAAGGTTAATATATACATATTCCAAAGTTCTTTCCCAATACATTGCTGCTTCATATTTCTGTGTAATTTAGTTCATGCATCTTAATATTTTGCTCTACTTTTGAGTTTTATTATCAAAAGTAAAGTTATTTGTTCCCTGCTTAGTATCCCCAGGCTGAGGCATAACTTATTAGCTCTAATGATTCAGACATGGTGGTCAGTCCTATATAATTCTCCACAGAGTAACTATAATGTGTGAGGAATTAGCTGGAATCACTCTCACTTAATGAGATGATCCATCATGATGTCTTGTAATTAAACTACACTCTTCACCATAATTCTTGGATACAGAAAGCATGGGAGCAGACAATGCAGATCCAAGAGGATGAGATGCAACAAGCCTTGGGTGGGTGCTGCATGAAAGGAGAAAAGGTTATCTTAATTCACATCACTGAAAATATACTAAAAATATACTACACATACTGTATTATCATCATTTTACAATCACCCCTAAACTGGCTATGGAAATACTGGAAAGTAAAAACCTCCCCTGCCACCTGATCTAGCCCTCAAGGAAATATCAAAAACACTGCACATCCACTGAGGGATTCAGGCAAAATCAATATCCAAAAAGTTATCAGTGGGCTATCCCACGAAAAGAAGCTGCATCATTTAGACAGGAAGCATCAATTCTGTATTATTAACAAATCATATTGTAACCAACACTAACAAATATTGCTTTAAATATTATAAATATTTTTTCCATATAACATTGCCTGCTCAAATATAAAGCTATATAAGAAAGCATAAAAATGAATAGAAAGTAGCTTTTTCTATTTTATGACAATAAAAAATGACCTCTCTAAACCTTAACTGAAAATACAATAAGAGGAGACTTAAACTATTTTAAGCTTCAATTCCAGTCCAACTACTGACAAAAAATAAATAAAAACAGATTGTACTGGTCACTTTCTATGAGTTTCTGCAAACTTTGGAGTGGTAGGCAGATGACATGGTGTAACAAACTTGAAGATATTCAATGAGAATTTTTAAATGATACACGGAAGAAACATTTTCAGTTATTAAGTGGTAAAAGTATGAACTGAGGTTTTGTCCTATATAGCATCAGAATAATTTTAAAAGCCATTTTTTAAACAAACATACACCTACTAGACACAGAACATAAACAGAAAAAGTATAAACATTAAAAGAAAAAGAAAAATGTTTGATCAAGTCAGTTAATCAGAAACCAATTATGAGAATTCCCACACCTCAAATGAGAAAAAGCAAAAAAATATAATGTTAATGGTTAAAAGGTTGAAGTTATGCTTCACATTCTCGCAAGCATTAAATGGATCAAACTTCCTTAAAAGCATTCTCACTGTATGTAAGAACAATTTTAAACATGAACATTCACTTTGAAACCCAATATTCTACTCCTAGGAATCTCTCCTAAGGCAATAACTTTAAAAGGGAACAATAATATACAGACAGAGATGCTCACCACAGGTCACATGTAAAAGTACAGAAAAGTAAACATCCAATATGGGCAGCATCAAGAAACAGTCGATGGGTAGATTGTTATATCCATACATATGGAATCCTACACTGCCATAAAAATACCTACAAAGGATATTTCATGGCATGGGAAAGACTTCTCACATTATTTTAAGCAAAAGCACACTTTTAACATTTCGTGCATATATGTGAAATCTAAAGAAGTTCATCTCAGAAGCAGAAAGGCGGTTCCCAGAGGCTGCGGAGGGTCTGAGGGATGGATAGAAGCTGGTCAGTGAGTACTAGGCCTCCATTCCTCCACTCACCACTAGTTAGCTAGTTTTACCAATACAAGATTGGCACAAAAAAGTAGAGCTTGGCATTATGGTGAGGGAGAAAGGAGATGAGTTGAGGCTGGGGGCAAAAACACGTATCTGTTTGCTAAATGATACTGAAGATGTATTTGTATTTTCTGTTTTGCTCTTTATCTCCTGTTAAAGATGACCATGGATGTAACTTCCATGGTTTTAAGACCACACAAGTTTCTCCAAAGGAAAAAAGGAAAAAAAAAAATACACTCAATGAAAAGTGAATCAAAATCGAACTTAATACAACATAGGGGAAAATTTAAAAAAAAAGGGAAAACCGGAGGAAGCCCAGATGTCAATGTAGCTAAAGATGTTCAAAATGCTATCTTACATGTTCAAAACTAAAAAAAAAAACAAACATGACAATGACACCACAGATAGGGAATAGGAATATGTAAATTAAAACCAAGTAGAAATGGTAGAGATGAAAAGTACTGATGAAACAGAAATATTCCGTGGGCAGACTGCAAGTTTGAAGAGGCAGAAAGAACTACTGAACTTAAATAGTGAGCTATGTTAATTATCCAATCTGAACTGTGAAATAAGGGGGAAAAAATTTTAATGAACAAAGCCTCAGAGACCCATGGAAAAATTGAAAACATTTCAACAAATGTACAGTAAGAATCAAATAGGAGAGAGAAAAGAAAAAGCAGCAGAAAGATACTAAAATAATGGCTGAAAACTCCCACAATTTGTGGAGACCCTTAAACTTACAGATACAAGAAGCTTAACAGACAGCAAGAAATACAAACAAGACATCCACCCCTAAAAATATCACAGTCAAAAAAATAAAAAATAAAAAAAATAAAAAAATAAAAACATCACAGTCTATTTGCTAAAAAAGACAGAGACAATGAGACAATCCTGAAAACAAAAAGAGAAAAATCTATCACGTAGAGGGAGCAGCTACATGATTAACAGCTAACTTACCACTATGTAAAGGAGGAAAAAATATAAATAAGAGCTGATTTATCAAAACACTGGAGGGGAGAAGTCAGAAGAACACATGGTCAAAGTGCTGAAATAAAAACTGCCAACCAAGATTCTATAAACAGCAAAACTGGATATTGTATTTCAGTAAGGAAAAGGAAAGGAGACACGCCCAAATAAAGACTGCGAGAATTCATGTTAACACACAGTAAGGCAGTAAAAAGGACTGGATATAGAAAAAACAGGAGATAAAGAGCAAAACAGAAAATACAAATACAACCAACTATATTAGGTTAGTTGGTAATAAAATAAATATAATTCAAAAGAAGAGATTATCAGACTGCTTTAAAAGATCAAAGTACACACTAGCTACAAGAGACTCACTTTATAGTAAAAGACAACTATATTGAAAATTTAAATAACTGAAAAAGATATTCTATGCAATCAGTTACTAAAAGACAGCTAGAGAAAATATATTAATGACAAAATGAATTTTAAGAAAAATATATTACTAAAAATGAAGTAGGACAAAAAATTAAAAGTATAAGGATAGGATAAATATGAGTAAAACTATTTCCATTCATAGAAGACGTGATTGTTTACATGGAAAATCCTCAAGAACCTAAAGAAGCACTGACTAGAACGAATAAATTTAGGAAATTCATATGATACAAGGCTAATTAATATATAAACTCAATTACATTTTTCAATATTAATGACAAAAAATTCCATTTACAATTCAAAAATAAATCTAACAAAAAATAGTTCAAGACCTGTACACGGGCTCGGCGCCTGTGGCTCAATCGGCTAAGGCGCCAGCCACGTACACCTGAGGTGGTGGGTTCAAATCCCCAGCCCGGGCCCGCCAAACAACAATGATGGCTACAACCAAAAAATGGCCGGGCGTTGTGGCGGGCACCTGTGGTCCCAGATACTTGGGAGGCAGAGGCAGGAGACTCGCTTGAGCCCAGGAGTTGGAGGTTGCTATGAGCTGTGATGCCATTGCACTCTACCCAGGGGGACAGCTTGAGGCTCCGTCTCCAAAAAAAAAAAAAAAAGACCTGTACACGAAAACCACGTGATACAGTTGAGAGGAATGAGAGATGACCTTGATGGCCATTTCCTAAAAAATTTAGCTGAGTTATTACACAACAGAGGCTTTTCACTCCTACATCATCTCCCCAGAGAAATGACTACATACGTACATACAAGGACTCTGACAACGTACCACCTGACTTAGCAAGTAAGTTTACAGTGACAAAAAGCAACTGCTGGATCCCGTGGCAGATGGAGGGAGAGACTGCAAAGAGGCACAAGGATCTTTCAGGGTCACAGAAATGTTCCCTTATCTTGATGCTGTCAATGATGTCAGAGGTGTATCAAAGTGTACACTTTAAGAGCGTGATTATATAAATTACACTGCAATAAAGTGGCTGAGAAAGATAATAAATAGAATAGATGAATGAACCAGGGTATAAAATTAATGGGTCTTCTCCATCTATCTAAAAGTAAGCAACAAAGCTTAAAAAATGAGGAGAATTTGTAAATACAGGTTGAGTATCCCTAATTCAAAAATCCTAAATTGAAAATGCTCCAAATCTGAAAGTTTTTGATCATGGGTATGATATTTAAAGTGCTCATTAAAGCATTTCAAATTTCAGACTATTGGACTAGAAATGCTGAACCAACAAATATTCTAAGATCAAACAAAATCTGAAATTAAAAATACTTCTGATGTCAAGCATTTCATATAAGGGATATTCAACCTTTATAAACAAGATACATTTTTTAAAAGACCTCTAGCTTGGGAGTTTTTTATTTGTTTGTTTTAAACCTTAAATTTGTATCCAGTATAACAGATAAACATTAACAAGTTTACTATAAAAACTGGTCATATAAACAGGTATACAAGTAAAATGACCTCTTAACTCATAGATTAGATTGTTTTCAGACCTATATAAATAATTTGGTTTTACTACTGAAAGCAGCAACATCTACCATGTGAGAAATAAGTAAATTTTGTAGTCCGATTCATCTTAAATATATCCTGTCTGTGTACATTCCACTGAGTCACAGAACGTGAAGCTATTATAACATTTAAATTTAAAAAGTGTCACTAGCCAGTTGGCTCAGGAGTACAACCCTGACTTACAATCTTTCTGTTCAAACCAATGCTGAGGAAAACAGATTCTTCCTTAACAGGAATTGTCAGAAATTGACTTTACTGTGAAATGGAATAACTTGACTTTTACTAACAATTTTATATATTTTTATATGAATAAAATTAAGGCAAAACTGGTGAAGTTGGAATCATCTAGGTCAACTTGGAAATGCTAAAAGATATGATTATATACACACATGTAAACACACACAACTCTCACACATGCTTCTATGCAGAGGTATGATTTTGTTTTTAAAGATAAAAATAATATTGATAGGGCGGCACCTGTTGCTGAAAGGAGTACGGCGCTGGCCCCATATGCTGGAGGTGGCGGGTTCAAACCCAGCTCCGGACAAAAAAAAAACTGCAAAAATAATATTGATAACAAAAAAAGTGTATCTCATTCTCTACACACATACAAATATATTATTATTTTACTCCCAAAAAGTAAAGTTTAGTTTGTTACAATAAAAATGACATAATCAATTTCAATACTATCCTCTCAATTTAAATGCTTAAGACTAAAGTTACACATAAAATTCACGGACTACCTTTCATCTTTCTGAACGTCAATCTTTACAAATATGTCTATAAAAGTAACTCTTACTATAAATAGAATACAAAATACATAATAATTAATGATTTTTGTTTTTAGCAACTTTGAGATGTTCTTTAAAACATTTTTAATTTGGGAGACTGCAATCTAATACAACTTTTAGAAGCAAGTATGAAGAATCCTCAATGAAATCAAACTAGACCTCCCATTTGATCCTGCAATCCCCTTACTAGGCATCTGCCCAATAGAAAAAAAAAATCATTTTATCATAAGGACATTTACACTAGATTATTTATTGCAGCTCAACTTACAATTGCCAAAATGGGGAAACAACCAAAATGCCCAGCAACCCAGGAATGGATTAATAAACTGTGATATATGTGTACCATGGAATACTATTCAGCCATTTTAAAAGATGGAGAATTTACATCTTTTGTATTAACCTGAATAGAGTTGGAACACATTCTTCTTAGTAAAGTATCACAAAAATGGAGAAGCAAAAATTCAATCTACTCAATTCTAATATGAAGCCAGCAGGTGATCCAATATACATCCACATAAAAGAAAAACTCAAAGTAATTCAAGGTGGGGGACGGAGGAATGAGGAACCAGGGAGAGGTGAGGATGGAGTGGAATGGGGACAAGGGGCACAATGCTGGAGTACAAGGCACACCTCTTGGGGGCGTGACACAATGATAAGAGGGACTTTACTTAACAAATACAATGTAAACTAATTCTTTGTATTCTAAATTAACCTGAAACAATAAAAAAAATTCTAATTTTTCCCCAAAAATGTAACCATTTTTTGTTTCTTATTTGTCAAGGCATTCTTACCAGAAAGAAAGCAAGATTTAGAAGAAAGTAGAAAAATACTTGCTCACATAAATACTCCATCATCCTGACATAAACCTTTTGAACTAGTTGCTTTAATTCTGCCATCTCTAACTTATGGCCAATAACCTATAACATCCATGTAAAATAAAATTATTCTCCGAATTAAAATCGGTTTAAAGTATTTGAGCGTGCAGCTTCCCTATGAACATTTGAGTTGGAATGTGTATGCAGCCACTTAACAAAAAGCATTAAGTAGGCGTTAATAATAATCATAACAATAAAGACAAAAATGCTAATTTTAAACTGTAATCTATTTCAACATACTGGCACTTAACATACTAAAATAAGTAGTCTAAGCTACTAACAAAATTCACTAAGTTAATAAATCACTCATTATTATTTAAAACCACTATTCAAATTTTATTAATTTTAGTATAGTGCATTTGGATTTCAGAAATTTGTCTAATTTAATTCACCAACTATTTTCGATTCCTTGAGAAGGGCCCAAAAGTTATTTTTGCTGTGAATATTTAAAACTGAGTGCATATAAGACATGTCAGCTAACCATTGACTCACTGACACTGTCCTAGAGTTGCTTTACAGACAAATAAATGGAGCCATTTATTCATAAGGTGTAAAGGATTCCTAAACTCAGCATGTGTGAACCTGCTTTCATTACTAAATAAAACTGATGTACCATAATTTATTCAAAGTTAATCATAGCCAAAAAAGAAATGCCTACTGTAATACTGGAACTGAAAAAAGTCTATAAGAACAAATGGCTAAAATAAATCTTGTCTATTAATTGCTAAAACTTAAGCCACCTAAAAATAGGCACACAAGACAAAACAGGTTACAGTGAGAGCAAGTGAAACAACGTGAACTGAATCATGACAAAGAAGAAACATCAACACCTCAGCCATCGAAAACTCACAAATACAGCAACATCACCTCTCAAGACAGCTACTAAAAATAAAAAACCTGCCAAAAAAGCTTGGAGGAGCAAGAAACCGACTTTAAAAGACTTTGTTTGAATGTTACTACTGTGATTAAAGAGAGCCTCTAATTCCTTACTCAGACCCATCACCCTTTATTGATACACACTGATAAGCCTGCCTCACTGGCTTCTTATTGATGGCAAGTAACAGACAAAGTGCAGTACTTCAGACAAGATCATCAATAGCAGTGAAATGGGAAAGGGGAGAAAAATCAGAGGAAGCAGACAGGATAACTAAAAAGGAAAGTAATCAGAGATCATTCGAGTATTGAAAACGGCCTTCCTCAGGCCAAAATATGCTAAGAACATAATTTTTCAGAGACCAGCTTGGTAATACCTACAAAAGAATAATCCCAAGTCTTTAAGAGATTATTAAATCATGCTATGTAGAGGTTCTGAAAATAGAAAACTACAAGACAACTTTTTTAAGATTGTCATGTGAAAACATTCAAATTTTAAAGTGGGGGGAGGGGGTAACCTTCAATGATGCAGGTCAATTCAAGAAGCCCTGACTCAGGCACTAGTAGTGACGAGGTCGTCTGGAACACTCAGTGGCTGTCCTGCACAGCCCACTCCCCACGTCCCCCAACCCTGAGACGGGAGAGGGATTCTGTGGAGGCATTTCCACACACCACGGCCACCACAGCTCTTATTACATCACATTGTCATTGACTGTGTGACTTTGTGAGAAGAAGAAATGTACCTTTACACAAAAAGATTCCAGAATTTAGCAGAATACCCAGCATTCATTTAGTCAGTGTTCAGTAAATATACATAGAATTGTTGAACTGATTTAAAACTGACAAAGAAAAAAAAAAAAAGCTGTGTCCCACACATAAAGCACATTCTGATAACAAAAAGAGATTCCCAATATATGACTTGGAAGTACAAAGAAAGTAACTTCAAGCAAAAGTTCAAAGTAACTTTTGACGGCTAGGAAATTATAACGAATGTCTTCAGAGTAGTCAGAGTTTGAAGCACATCTTCAAGTTCAGATTGGATTTAACCATATAAGGATTAAAATAGCATTCCAGGAAAAAGGGATACCATAAAGTAAAAAAGAAAATAAGAAAGTAGGCCATGAAATACAAATTTACACGTAGGCTTTGCAAGATGAGGCCAAAAGGACAGGAAGGGACACCGAGGAGCAGACCACAGAGCGCTGAGAAGGCTACTCAGAAACCCACTGTCCAGTGAGGCTCGCGCTCGACAATCCCTGCATTTCCACTGTAAGCAGAATAGACTTTTGCAAAAGCAAAAGCAAAGAAGGTGTTTCAACTTTTTGCATACCCAATTTCATTCCATGTGTCAGACCATTTTACGCCCTACGAAATCAGAGAACTGATATTGTAAAAAGCACTTCAAAACACTACCTGATACTATGACGAAACTAAGTACTGGCAAACCTTCTTTCAAGGAGGTGAGTATTTTCAATCCACATGATAAAATATCAATAGTCATAAGATATTTTACTCTTATAATACAACTACTAAGCTGCTTTTTTAGTTCGTCAATTTTAAGATGAACTTGAAAGTATCATGCCAGAAGACAGTAAAAGAGTTATCATTAGGCTTCAAAACTGACAAACAAAAAGACACAAGAACCAAGATAATTAAAAAAGCATTGTTCACTTTTTAAAAGAAAAAATAAACTGTACTAAAATTATTAAGCCAACAATGCAAGAGAAAATATGAGCAGAAAAATGACAGTGATCTGCAAAATTCATAAGTGTGTCTTTCTTGTAACCACAATGATCATACTTTACGCTGTCATTTTGCACTTAATTGCTCACCCTGGTACTTTTCTTCCTAGAAGCCATCAGTATCCCACAGAGCCAGATGCTGAACTGCAAAAAACATACTGTGACCACAGACTTCTAAGAAGTGACTTTGCTGAGCTGTGGTGTATGACAAGTTAATTTTTGCAGTAATACTTTTCCCAGTAATAAATTAAGCTACCAGATATGACTTTTCTATATTATTAAAAAGAGATACCCATATATAAAGAACTATTCTTTATAATAAACTACGCAAATTCATTTGTGAAAACTTCAGGTGATGTGAAGGGCTTTTCTATAATATGTCCAAAAGTAAAGTCACCACCTCAACTAAAATATTTAAACAGCTTAATATGCTGAGGCACGACTAGGATTTCTGAATGTTAACATATAAGGCCAAATTATCTCAAGACTTCTAGGAAGTGTCACATACTAATGTAAGTCTTCCAATCATTACATTTGTTCTGCTATATTATGCTAAATATAATATTCAAAAGGTAAGTCCATTAACTGTCACTTAGAAGGGAAAGGCTATTACACAATAGTGTATCTACAGGGTACAAATTATTCTAAATTTTAAATATTTGTGCCACGTAGCATCACTGCCACATACCCACAGTAGTAAAACAGGAGGAAATCATCTATTGTAAAAGAGCAGCCTCTTCTCTGTAGTATAGTATCTTTGTACATACACTACAATGTTTGGGAGATGTTATGTTTTATTCATTAAAACACATCAGAGGGCAGAGGAATCCATTTCTCTTTTAATAAACGTGCCCAATGTTAATGCCAAAAGAGTTCTTAATATATTAGCAGTAAACAACCAGACACCAAGTTTTCCAAACCCCTAGTCAAATTTGTCAGGTCATTGCCTAATTTAAAGAAAGGGGCTTATAAAGATGTTAACACATATTCGGGATTTGATTCAGTAAAAACTCCTAAAATTTAGGAGAAACTTGGAGTTCTTTTATTCCAAATCCCTGGTGTGCTCTTTTCTTTATATGGAATAAAGAATGAGACACGGAATTTTACATTTACAAATATGCTTCCAGATCAACTATACTAAATACATAGGTTCAGAAAAATGAAACACACACAGCTGAAAAGCACACATCAATAACCGAAGTATCAAATATTGGCCTCCCCTGGCAGTTCCTCTATATTCCAAACCCTTTTAATTAAAAGGGAATAACAATCTTTTCAGATACCGTGTTGGCCATATACTAAGGAGGAGCCTGTATTTCCATTTCATCTCCTAGTCAATCCAGAGCATCTTCACTACAGCATCTGCTGTGAGCGCCCCTTCATGACCTCACAGAAGCCAGAGGCCCACTGCTTGTATTGCCAGGCCTGGTCTTACTTCTAATCTCCCCCATCCCTTTCTGGATAACCTGCTAACATCAATAACTTAATACATCCAGAAACAAATTCACACTGTTCTCCTTCTAGAACCCGCTCTTGTAGCCAGTCCCTCCAATCTCTAAATTCTTCCCCACATCTATCACCTTTTATCAAACCCTCATCAAACCCTACCTAGATGGCCAGTCACTGAAGCTGTCACCACTGGGCAGCCAGTCCAAAAGCTACAGAGTAATCTTAATAACAATGCATGCTGAGGTATCATCACATTTCTATTTCCCAACCCATGTACACACATATTATCTCATCAACTAACCAAAATGTACACAATTTCTCCACTTCCAAGTGAAGAAACTAATTCCATTTTTTTTTTTTTTTGAGACAGAGCCTCAAGGTATCACACTGGGTAGAGTGCTGTGGCATCGTGGCTCACAGCAACCTTCAACTTCTGGGCTCAAGCAATTCTCCTGCCTTTGCCTCCCAAGTAGTTGGAACTACAAGCACCCACCACAATGCCTGGCTATTTTTTGGTTGCAGCCATCATTGTTGTTTGGCAGGCCCGAGCTAGATTCAAACCCACCAGCTCAGATGTATGTGGTGGCGCCACAGCTGCTTGAGCCACAGGCATCGAGCCAAATTCCATTTTCTTATAACTTAGACACAGGGGCTAAAACAGGAACCCAGATTTCTAATTTTATTGTAAATACAACTGCCTCCCTAATGCTCACACTATAATTTGTTAAAGACAAAGTCCCAGAGCATGAATCCCTGACATGGCCAAATACAAGCCCTTTCTGTAAGAATCAGACACATAGGTAAGACACACCAGGGCCAAATCATATACCTGGAGTTATTCTGAAGTTTACATTTTTCTTTCTCTTTTGAAAAAAAGACAGAATAAATAAAAACTAATGAAAGGTTCACTTGTCAATAAAGCCTAATTAAGATGACATAACTTAGTTTTGCATGATAAATAACAGTATTAGGGCTACTCTAACAAATTACCACAAACTTAGTGGCTTAAAATAACATAAATGTATTTATTAGGCAGATCTGTAGTTCAGAAGTTCAACCCAAGAATTACTGAGCTAAAACTAGGTGTCAGGAGGAATGAATTCCTTTCTGGAGCGTTTGGGGATAATCCCTTCCCTTGCCTTGTCCAGCATCTAGAGGCCCCCTATATTTGCAGGCTTAGGGTCCCTTCCTCCATGGCAGGCCAACAGTACTGGGTCAAGTCCTTCTCAAGTCGTACTCCCTGACATCTTCTTGTGGCATCTCCTGTATGTTTAAGAACCCTGGTGAACACAGTAGCCCACCCTGCCAATCTCCCTGTTTTAAGGCCACCTGACTAGAAACCTAAAACTTACTGGGACTTTTTTAATTCCCCTTTTCCACACAAAATAACACAGTCACAGGGGGTGGGGGTGGGGCATTAATCCACCAACCAAAATTAAAACTGGATACTAATTAAAATCTACATTTTGGGTGACATATTTTAAAGTTTTATCCTCCCTCCCCCTTACCCACCTAAAACAAGGTCTATGGAGAGTGAACAAAGATCATTAATTCTTCATTCATTTTAAATTGTTGTCTCATTCTGACACAACACCAGGAAAAATGCCATAAGTAATATTTGAAAAGACTCTTTTCTCAATCATCTAGTAAAATGAAAGATTTGTCACATTTTGCTTGTAACTATTCCTTCTTAGCTAGGGTAAGCTAAACATGACTACTCTATTCACAGAGCTGATTTTTCCATTTGCTACTCAGATTCACCACATTTACTTAAAATGCAGAGAACAACAGTTACACACAATGATTAACTCATTTGACTGTCAACTTGTGAGTTACTCAATATCAAATAACATATATTAGGTAAGATGAAGAAATTACTAAAACTTATATTATAGCTCTTTACTGCTTATTTCATTTGAATCTGGCATTGTTGTAAAGTGTATTTACAAAAATATTACTCAGAAAAAAGATGTGATGCTATGTGAGCCCACAAGGAGAATACCCAAAATACTCAAGTATCTATGGGAAAAGAAATAGGTGAGTTCCTAGAAAGGATAGAGGGAAAGCATGTACACTCAGTAAAAGCATAATACCAGTTTCCCAGACTACACTGCTTACACATTTCAGAGATGCTCATTACAAAAGTACAGTCACTTAAAGAACATACACATCGTACATTTCTACACAAAATCAAAAATATTAAAGTGAAAATCAATACTCCTACATAAGAAAAACTGAAAGCTCAAAGCCTCATGCTACATCAGAAGTTTACAGTTTTTCTGCATTTCTACTTTTTTATTAATCTGTATAAACTCAGCAAGAATGTCAAATCAATTTAATGATAGAAGTAATGTACACAAGTCATAAAAACTTAAATATTGTGATAAAATTCTAAAGTTAAAATGTAGCTGTCCTAACTCAAAACTGGGTTAAAAATATAAATGCCAAAGCTCTGAATTGTGTTAAAAGTTCCATCTTTAGTAATGTATATGAACACACAAAATAATTATCATCCTTTTAAAACAAAAGTCAGACAAACATATTTTTAGGTCAAAATTCTTTAAAAATATACTATTTAATCTGTTCATAAGTTCATATTATTGTCAATACAGTAACATTCAGTGTAGGCTCAAATGTAAAAACTTCACTCCCTCTGCAGAATTTTGCTTCTAGAAGCACATACAAAAAAGTTGGAAGAAACACATGATGCTTGTTGATAGTGACAGGATTATTTCAAAAACCAATTATATCTATTCATTCCCTTTGCTTAATTAAAGCAAAAGACATCAACATCTTCCTCAGCAGTAATCAAGTGAAGGCTGCACAGCACAGATCCAGTAATTAACTTAACCTTATCGCTGAACTGCGTTGGGTCACTCAAGTGCGGCACAGTATCAAAGCTAAGAATCAATGTTATCGCTGACATCTCAGAGCAGCGCAGAGATTGAACAATGCATCTGTGAATGGACAGGCTTTGTTTCCACCTAGCTCTATTCCTTCTATAACTTTAATGTGGCAGCTTAACTATTTAATCATTGCACATTAATACATTATCAATATTATGAACACGTAACTACAAAATTACTAGTGAAAGGAATCAGATATTACAGATATTGTATGTAAATGCAACATGAGGAGGGCTGTTTGGTTTTAGCTGCACAATTACAAAGAAGATACATTATGGATTTCTAAATATATATAGTAAAGTTTAAGTTCTAGAAAAATGTCTTTTTGGAATTTCAAAGAAATCAGATACATGCAAGGGTGGTTTTAACATGGCTTAATTCAACCTAAAAGACTGATGTTTATGCAATTTTTAAAGATCAAATTTATTCAATTATGCCAATTTACTTGATACTTGTTTTGCTGGAAAATATTTCAAAAGATAAGAAATTATCATTTGAATATACATAGCTTAAAGTCATCTATTCATTATTCCCAGTTAAGTTCAAGCATATTTTATTATTTTCCTAAAGGATCAAAAATTCTGTTGCCAAGACATTATTTTGAGGTCTTTCACTTTCACCAAGTAAGACACTAAATCATAGGGGACGATTATCAGCAAATTCTCTGCGACAGGCCCTAAGCCTGCTGAGGTAATGCAGCTGACAAACTTTGATGCGCCATGCCTGGGCACATTATGTTCATGGAGTGTGTACATCTGGGCACCCTTTATGGCAATGCAGCAAACAGCCAATCATTTATTCCACTCTAATTAGCACACATGTAAATCCTCACCAATCAAGCCGCGCGCAGGGTTCCTGTTGTGGCAGCCATACAGCTAGCTGGCAGACCCCACCAAAGAAGAATGAGAAGACACTCCTGGGCCTGACTCGGACCTGCCATCACACCAGGACGCTCCCCCAGAAAGGGATGGAGCCAGCTCTCCCTTTCAAAACTGATCACAGAGCCCCAAAGAAAAAGGTCAGCAGGCAGAAAGCTGATTGGCCACAGTCCTTTGATTCTCTACTAGTCCCAGGAATACACCTGAAGCAACATGCTTCTCTTCTACTTAAAAGCACAACAGTTACCATGAGCAAGAGTCAGGATGAAGTTATAAATAGACTTCATAACACAGGATACAGGAACAGTGAAGAAAGATGATCAGCCATAGTACACAACAACTTAAGGGATAACCAGAAAATGTTACGACATGAACCTATATGCCTTTGTGTGGTGTATTATCATAAGTCATTCTATTTCCTCTTATTAATCATTTGTTAGTATATAAATTTAAATTAATTTAGTGCATCAAACTACCAAAACCAACTCCATCTTTGACCATAACTATAATAATTTTATTTTAAAAGTATAAAGTATATGCATACAACATCTTTTGGGGATTTTTTTTTTTATTTATTGCTTCTGTTCTTTCATTAACCACAATGAAATCCTAATTTCTGTTATTTAGATAAGATCATATACAACAATATAGTAATTTACCAAACATGAAAATTGTTCAAAGTTAGAATGGAGATTTCTTCCAGCAAAAAATAATGTCATATTTACACCAACACTTATTTTTACTATAAAGATTTTCCCAGTAAATACTAACTTCTACTGTTCTTGAACATTCCTTTAACTTGCTATTCTAATTTACATCACTAAGATGGTGCGTTTTGGCTCGGTGCCTATGGCTCAATCGGCTAAAGCGCCAGCCACATACACCTAAGGTGGCGGGTTCGAGTCCCCAGCCCGGGCCCGCCAAACAACAATGATGGCTGCAACCAAAAAATGGCCGGGTGTTGTGGCGGGCACCTGTGGTCCCAGCTACTTGGGAGGCTGAGGCAGGAGACTCGCTTGAGCCCAGGAGTTGGAGGTTGCTATGAGC